>DF357526.1:113702-136014 GCA_000787875.1 Solanum virginianum
CTCATGGCACCGTCGTAGATCGATTTTGAAAAATTAAAATTTAATGAAAATGAAATTGCAATTTGCTTACTCTAAAATTAGGGTTAGACTCATCTCCCACTCAATTTAAATCTCTGAATAAGAATATGAAGTTGAATTTTTGATATCATGCACGAATTTTGAGATATATGAAAACTACGATTTTAGGCACTTCCAAGGCATATTTTTGGGCATTTTTTGGGGTCGTTTCATTAATTTCATGAAAATCTATTGAAAAGAGTTTAGGTTTTAATAGTTGAAAGTGACCATAAATCAAGTCGACATACCTAGGTTCTCCAAGAAGAAACAAGAAGAATTTGAAGAAGATTGGAGTCCTTCCTCGAATCCCAAGCTAATTCTCCACTAGAGTCTTTGAGATAAGTTCTTAAGAGTGAGTTGAAATTATAAGTGTAAGAGTGACTTTTGAATGAGGAAAATCAAGTTTAGGTCATTTGAATGTCTTTAGATAGCATAGAAAGTCTTAAACGACCCTTAGGAGATGCCATAATTATGAAACTGCCATTAATGAATCGTGTAGAAAAAATGTTGCTAGGGGTCCATATGGAGAGGCATACGGTCTGTGTTCCCTTTCGAGATTCTACACCTAAAAATGTTTTTACTAGTGAAAGTCTAAGATGGTAATTCCATACTTAGAAGAAAATTGAACATTGGCACCTATAAGGTTGGCTTCACAGCCCGTGAGAGGTTACACGGATCGCGTGGCCTCCTGTGGCACTTTACTTAGAAAATTCTTCGTTGATAAAGTTTCGAGATGATGATCCAATACTTAGAAAATATTTACTCTAATGCCTATATGGAAGGACTCACCAACCGTGCAAGGATATACATTCTGTAAGAGGCCTATGTGTGAAGTGTCTTAACTATAATGGGGATTTTCAAGGCCAAGGCACTCCACACAGTATACCACATGAATTGTGAAGCCCCCCACGGACCGTGTAGGGTTCATATGTGGTCTGCCTTGGTCTTAAACTACACATTAATGGCAACACTCTACACACAAGACAAAGGGACACCTCAAGGCACCTCTACACAATTCGTACACCTCCACACAGCCCAAGGAGGCTTTCCTAAAGTGTCACCTTGGTCCATAACTTCTCAAAACCAAATTACCATGCACCATTAATGTCATATAATGTCTGGTTCATTACATGAATGCTCCGGGATCTTCTCACTTCTGTACTAAAGACCTTCTTGCTATCGCAATGCAATGTTAAAGCTCTTGTGAGAGCTCCCAGCTTGCGCTCTACTTTTTCATAACCAAGTAATTCATAGAATTTGCATACCCGGGCATCTTCTCCAATACCTCAGTTAGAAGGACACTGATGGAGAGTGGCTTAATCATGAAGATGAAGTGCTGAAATTTACCCTCCTCCTCTTTTTTTTTGAGTCTCTAAGGGAATGGAGGGAGAGGTGAAGAAATGGGTTTGAACTTCTGTAGCATCATTGTTGGATCACTCACCTTATCCCTGGGGCTAGCATCTCCTATCTCTTCATCCTTGTTCTCATCCATCTCCTTTCAAACCTCATAATTATCAACTAGCATTTGTGTGCCAATGGTCTATTTGTTGCTATATGCCATCACTGCCGTACATTGCCACTTATTCTTGGTGTTCTAAACTATGTCGGTAGGCAATGTACCTTTCAGATGCAGGTTCAATTGAGTCAACATCTGACAAAACTATTGCTCCAACTACATGATAGCAACAAATTGTGATTTGATTTTCTGATTAATGCGTGAGATGTTAGATTTCATCCCTTTCAAAGTCTCATCCTGAGTGCTATCCTTCTTCAATAGTCAATTGAATATCTCCTTAATTCAAGAACTACTAGCATCAGAGTCTTGATTATGTTGTGCCACATACAGACCATTTTTATAATGATCTCTATATCCCCAATCAGCATCTCTAACCTAGCCCCTGTTCCTATCATAGTAGCTTTGTAAGTTGTTGTCTCTAAAGGTGTCATCTCTGTTAAAGTTCTGACCTTGATTTTTTTGGCTTTGGCACTGATAATTCTAATTGGAACCTTAGGCATTGGTTTAAAAACTCATCATCTGATCAGTGATGAAGCAAGTGTCCTTCTCGTAGTAAGGCTTCTCATTCATGGGCGCTCGTGGAGGCTGATGAATTAATGTATTCAAATATTCTTAGCTCTGCTTCATCAATAACCCCATATTAGTGCTAATCCTAGCAAGCTCTTATATCATCTCCTCATTTATCCTTGCCTACACTGAATTAGTATTAACAGAGAATGAGCTTTTAATTTTCAACTTATCTCTTGTCCCCATATACGGTTCGTCTTAACCACTCTCTCTAACCTTCCAGCTATCACCAGAAATGGACAATTAAAAAATGAGCCTCCCATGATAGTGTCAACAATAGCTTAGCTCTAAGGCTCGATAGAAGATTTTCACCAAGGTGTTATCAATTATCTTATGGTTAGTGACACTCCTCAGGCACTTTGTGAACCTCTCCCACGTAGTGCTAATCGAATCACCAGCCAATTGCTCAAAGTTATTGATCTAGTCCTTCAACTTCAGATTTTTTGACCTAGGAAAGAACCTCTCCAAAAAGGCCTTCTACATTTCCACCCAGCTGGTGATTGAACTTTAAGGGAGCGCGAGTAACAATAGCGTTGCTTCGCTTGTTAAGGACATTGGGAAGACATGGAGCCTAACAGTATCCATGAATTGATTCTGAAATCCCATCATACTCATGCAAATGAAGACAAAACTGTATAGATGGTTATGTAGATCTTCTGATGGTAAGCCCACAAGAACTCTTAATTTTGCAGTATTTGAAGCATCCCACTAAAAATGATAAACTTGTTTTTATCTAGTAATAGGTAAACAAAAGGTCCAGTGACATCCATCGCCATAGGATCAAGCCTATATTGATTCCATGTGTTAGCTGTGGCTTGAAAATCCCATGGTAATGGATTAGCTTCCTCAAGTGGTGATGGGTTATTAGTATTATTGTTCTAGTTCAATGATGCACCCGCTGCATTATTTGCAATATTGTTCACATTGTTCTAGGCCATTCTTCTCAGTGTCTTCTAGATCTCAGGGTCTAACAGAGTTAAGGGTTTGCCTCAACTATGAGTATTGGGCATACACTACACCTGCGCGCTATAACAAAACAAAAAAAACAAGAAACGTAAAATGAGTAAAATAAGGATTAATTCCTAAATTACTCAAATTAAATTAGTCCAAAGTCGTATTCTCGGGAAATAGCACCAAAATCTTTATTTTGCCCAAGCTACACCTCCATTTTTAAGGTTTAAATGGTCGTTGTCAAGATATATAACCTACACATGGTTAGGGTCGAATCCAGGGAATATGGTCTAGACCTGGAATAATTGCAACCAAGTTGAATCAACTAACCTACTTATCTCTAAAAGGGGGGGTTTGTAATTACAAGAAAGTAAGCCTAAACTAGAAGCAAGTGTTGTAAAACTAGTGAGAGAAGTAACTAGGGTAGTATTACCCATGAATTCCTAACTTAATATCAGCATATAGTCCTAATCATTTCTAGTGTGTAGCATGCAAAATAGTAAGTTAAGTTTTACAAACCCTTTGATCCAGGCGAGAGCTAAATTTCACTATATGAATTGACCCAACTCCGCAATGTGACATTACCGACCCTTACCTATTGTTCCAGTACAACCTTCCTTTGATCCAATTTGGTTGATTAGACAAGAGGGGTCACATCAAATTATGTTAATTAATCTTTTTTCCCATTTATTACTACCTTGATCCAGTCAGTAGAATTAGGCGAGTTCTAACATTGGCCACCATTAAAAAGCAATCAAAACAAAGAGAATTAATTAGTACATGCATGTACATTTTCCAAGAATTATAGATTCTTCAATTTTACCGTATTAGATCTTCATGGTTCAAACAACCCTAGTTGTAAATTTAGCTATGCACACTCATTGTAGATGAAAGAATAATGATATAGAATAGCATAATTGAATACTTACAATGATGAAAATTAAGAACAAGAAATCCCAAATTCTTTACTAGAAATCATAATATATTATTTTTATTGTAAAAATCACAAAATATGAAGTCAAAGGTGTTTCTCAGTTCTATCGTGTGCCTTTCAATCAAAAAGACCTAAAAGACCAATTTATAATAATTAAAATACAACTCCAAAATGGAATAGAAATATTAGATTCAGCAGTTTCTACGGACTGGGTTACGGGCTGTATAAGGTTCCATGACCCGTCCTGGGCTTTGTACTCTAATTCTTCAAAATTTGACTTTACTTCTACAAGACCTTCCTATGGGCCATATTTAGACTTACGATCTCTATAGGGTTTCATTTGACCTCTTTAGACACTAGGAAAAATCTGATCCTCAAGGCAAAAAACCAATCTACGACTCATACAGTCTTCTACCACTCATCTGAAAGTTCATTGATGCAACTTTATTAAATAGACCCTTTACTAGATCTCACCGTGAAACCTCTCTACAGCTCATGGAAGTATCCACGTCCCATAGATTATCTTGTAAGTCCTCAAAAACTATAATTTTGCAGAACTTTGCCCAAAACAATGCCAAATCTGGTAATCCTGCAAAACAAACATAAAAACACATCAAACCCACTAACATTGCTTTGAGAACACACAAAATTTCATGTTTTAGTATCAAATGTATTGTATTTGATAGCACATCAATTCTTATATCTCATAACATGCACAATAGCCCTTTTAAAATTCATCTCATTAATAGGTTGCCTAATCTTGCCATAAGGCCTTCAACATCATAGAAGCTTGGCACAAAACTTTAATCAAATCCTAGTGGGTACATGTACATAGGTTTAAACACATGTAATTCGAATTAAAAGACTTGAGAAGAGTAAAATGGAACCATTTAAACATTATTCAAAATAACCTACCATAAGCATAATAAGACATAACTAGAGTATCATCAAACACTCATAAAATTCCATCAATTTCATGTGGCTTTACAATTCATAATCATGTACAAAGCTAAAGCATCATAAGTTTCTTCATAATATTATCATATAAAAAAGTTCATAAAATATCCATAAATATCCATGTATTTCATGTAGATGAGGAAGAAGAATAGTTGGACTTGTGGAGAAAAGGCTTCCATAATCAAACCCACATACCTTGGTTGTTTGGAGATGTAAAATCTTTTTGGAAAGTAGAAAATTTTTGAAACCCTAGCTGGCACCCTTTGTTTGAATGTCTTAAGGAGCTTGAGAGAGTTTGGTAGAGGTTAGACTTAGGTTATTTTTTAGAATAAGTTGGAATGGAGAGAATTAGGGATGTATAGGGCTAATAAAGGGTCTTTTTGAAGGATTAAACGATGTAGTATAACATTAGGGTAGTAGAAAATGTCAACTTTTGCGCCCTTTAAAATTTCTTGCTAGACGAAACCATAATAGCTTGTTTATAGGCCGTGGTCCAGTCTACGAGCCATAGCAAAGGGGGCTTCGTCTGATAAGATTTGGACCTTGAAAAACCCTCTCTGATCCTCAACCTACAACAAGACTTATGGCTCGTAAGTCCATCTATGGGTTGTCTGATAGTTTTTATACTCAACTTGAGAAATCAGTATTTTCACTAAGTCTTACCAACATTCCACGAGCCCAAGATATGGCCCGTAGTGACACTTACTGCCCATAGGCCGTATCATAGACACTGGTATTCAGAAAATTTCTTGATTTCATTTCTTAGGAACTTCTACACCCTCCAACACGTGGGGCCTTACATTTTAGTTATTGACTTATTAAATCATAAACTCTCTCTAGGATTTAAGTGAGATGAAATATTGCTCAATTATGTCTCCAATTTCTTAACAAAATTTGAATGAGAAGTTATTATTTGATTCAAGGCCGAGAAATTTGACTTTATCTCCTTCATCACTTTATCAGTCCTCTGAACTACATTGAGGATTATCACAAACATGTCCTTGGTTCCATAATTTTTCAAATGAGTAATAGGATCCTTTGGCTTGACACTGTCATGAGATAGGATCTCTCTATCTCTCTCTCTCTCTCTCTCTCTCTCTCTCTCTGCCTCTCTATCTCTTGGCCTCTCTGTCTCTCTGAATCTCATGATCATGCCAAGCAACATTTCTATCACAACAATATTTATCCTTCCAATTACTATCTCTCTCATTCATTCAACCTTGATTATCCACTTGCCTTAAAAGGCCGGTAGAGAACCACCCATATAACTAGCAACATATTACACCTCCTCATTATAAAGTACCTTAAAATTAGCATCCTGATCATTTAAAATAACAGCCACTTCATTCATATTTTTATGGCTACCTCTTGGAGGAGACCCCATCACATGATAGTAATAAGATCAAGTTGTGTCATCAGTCGAGCTAGGTTTTCATCTAATTCTTGATCTTTTCAAAGCATTTTCTTAGTCATAGCTAAAGATATAAAAATACCTTTATCTTCTCTTGTGTGCCAAGCCCGATTTGTTTTCTCCATTTAATCTAGCAAAATGGAAGAAGCTACCACAAACGGTTGTCTCATAATATTGCCACGCATAAGTTCATCAGTTGCTGCTTTGTTAGCATTATTAAGACTTCTACATAATACTTGTAATAACACCTTATCCAGAAGACCATGATTGGACCATGCAACAAAGTGTTTTGAAAATAAAGACACATTTCATGTAAAGGCTCATCATCATAACCCTAATAATTCATAATGTCATGTTAAACTTGGAGCATTTTATATGCCAAAAAAATAATTCTAGAAAAGCTTCAATTAATTCTTCCCAAGAGGTAATAGAGTCCAGAGGGAGTTCCATCAATAAATGATATGTTTCCCTAATTAATGAGAAAGGGAACATCTGCAGCCAAATATCCTCTTGTGTGATATTTGAAAAAGTGAACGTCTTGCGAACATCCAAAAAGCTCCTCAAATGTTCATGAGGGTCTTCCTGAGTTAACCCCCTGAACAAGCCTTTCATTTGGAGTAATTGGAGCATTGGACTTTTCAAATGGAAGTTTGTGTTTCCACCTAAAGGAGGAAAGCGGATTGCACCTACTTGACCTATATTCATAGCACAACAACAACAACAACATACCCTGTGGAATCCCACAAGTAGGGTCTAGGGAGAAAGGAGGAAAGCGGATTGCACCTACTTGACCTATATTCATAGCACAACAACAACAACAACATACCCTGTGGAATCCCACAAGTAGGGTCTAGGGAGAGTAGAATGTACGTAGACCTTATCACTACCTCATAGAAGTAGAGAGGTTATTTTTCGGGAACCCTCGTCTCAAAATTCCATAAGTAGAATAAACTAAATATGACAAAAAGTAAAAAGAGAGAGAGAAAAAGAAAAAAAAATAATTAACATATAATCAACAAATAATGACACACATATTATTAAACATTGATACTCCTCTACCCTACTAAACCCTATGACTAGGTAACCACCTAACCCTACCAATCAATTAGCCTACTACTCTACCTCTCACACCTTCTAACAGGAGCATCGGTACTCCTTCTCTGCACATGTCCAGACCATCGCAATCTCGCTTCCCTCATCTTATCTGCCACCGGAGCCACCTCTAACTTCTCCTGAATGGTCTTATTCCTAACCTTGTCACTCCTGGTGTGACCACATATCTATCTTAACATCCTTATCTCTACAACATGCATCTTCTGGACATGGGCATTTTTGATTGGCCAATACTCCACACCATACAGCAAAGATGGTCGAACCATCAATCTATAAAACTTACCTTTGAGTTTAGGTGGTATTTTTTTATCATACAATACTCCAGATGCCAGCCTCCATTTATTCCATGCTGCCCCAATATGATATGTGACATCATCATCGATATCGCTACTATTCTAGATGATGGACCCCAGATACTTAAAGTTTTTCCTCTTGGGGATAGGTTGAGTGGCAAGCCTTACATCAAAGTTTGCTTCATCCCTTTCAACACTGAATTTGCACTCGAAGTATTCAGTTTTGGTCCTGCTCAACTTGAATTCTTGGGACTCCAAGGCATGTCTCCAGGCCTCCAACCTATCATTAACTATAGTCCGCGTCTCATCAATCAATACTATATCATCTGTAAATAGCATACACCATAGTACCTCCTCTTGGATAGATCGCATCAGCTCATCCATCACTAAGGCAAACAAGAAAGGGCTCAACACTGAACCTTAATGTAGTCCCATCTCAACAGGAAAATACTCAGAGTTTTCTCCTACCATTCTTACCCGAGTCTTGGCTCTATCGTACATGTTCTTTATCACCCTGATATATGCCATTGGGATACCTTTCACCTCTAGACACCTCCATAAGACATCCCTCAGGACTTTGTCATATGCCTTCTCTAGATCAATGAACAACATATGAAGGTCCTTCTTTCTTTCCCTACATTTCTCCACTAACCTTCAAACAAGATGAATACTTCAGTAGTTGACCGCCCCAGGATGAATCCAAATTAATTCTCTTAGATAAATACTATTCTTCGCACCCTCATCTCTGCTACTCTCTACCAGACCTTTATAGTATGGCTTAAGGTAAGGATATCATGTACAACTACCAAAAAGGCCATGTCATAAGGTAAGGGTATTATGTAACCCTATCAAAAGGCTATATTATAAGGTGAGGGTATGGTTTACCTTGGCATATAAACCACTTCTTTTTTGGTGTGAAGAAAACTTCAGGATTCTATGTAGTAGCTTGCATCGTCTTATATGTCGGCTAAGATCTCCTCTCACATATGTATTCTATGTTATAAGATTTTACCTATCTCCATGCATGTTTTTACTAAGGCATCGATCATTCATGTCATTATGTGTATTTTCATTATATATGAATATGTATCTTGTCTATTTATGCTTACGTTCTCTTGTTTCATTGCACCTTGCATACTTAGTACATTTTAAGTACTAATTCATACTTATTGCCTACATGAATAGACCATGTAGGGACCGGTGCTCCAATTCATCCTTCCCACAAGGCTATTTGGTTTTCTTGAAGGCTTGCATATGGTGAATCCTCCATTAGGGGGAAAATAACCATTTTCTTATCTTGGTTATGTTGAGACTTTATTACTTTTGTTATCTACTTTTGAGGGTCAGCCCAAGATGTTTCTTGGTCCCTATTTCATTAATGCTTAGAGGTATTGTTGGATGATATGATATGTATAACTCAAGCAATGCTTATATATCTATCATGGTCTGCCTTTACTCCCTTTCCCTTGTATATTGTTATTGATGTTTTTGGCAAGTGGTCCCTTTCCTGAGTCCCTATTCCCCATAGAGTACGTCCCATGATCCCTTTCCTTTTGTCTATGCGTTAATGAGATTGTATGATGGAACTCATCACTCCTTATTCCTATAGCTTGCATCCTAAGTTCTAAATTCCCTTAGTTTGAAAGAATGATGCATGAACTATATTTTCGCAACCAAGGATATGCTTAAGTATGCTATGAGGCTTATTTGGGAATTCTTAGGTTCCTATTTACCATGTTAAACCTAAGCCCTAGTCTTAGGTATTGACTAGCTTTATATCAGAGCAGTAGGTGTATAAATTTAGAAATTTAACATATTGTGTCAATAAAGTCTTGTTCATGGTTGTGAAGCACCCCACAACTTTTAATAGGATGTTATAAGTCATTTAGGAAATTATTCACTTCTTCATGATATATATCACACTTTTAAGATAATTTAAGACTCCTTATCACTAATGGTTGGTCATTTTCACTTCTAGATAATTCTACGAAAAAGGATGCCACAAAGAGTTCCTATTCTCGAGGAGGATAAAGTCTCTCAGGCTTCTTATGCTCCCAAATAAGAGATGGTTAGTTATTTTAAATATCAGAATGTGTTGACATTGTTAGCACAAGTCATAGCAAACCAAGTGAACCAGGGGGCCCAAGATTCTCATGCTCCTACTTTGGCATCAAGAGTGAGGGACTTCAGTAGAATAAATCCCCCGAAGTTTCATAGCTCTGAAATGGAGGAAGATCCTTAAGTATTAGTTGATAAAGTGTATATGGAGGAAGATCCTTAAGTATTAGTTGATAAAGTGTATAAGGTTCTTGATATAATGGTGGTAAGCTTAGAGGAGAAAGTGGAACTTGCAGCCTATCAACTCAAAGGCCTTGATCAAATTTGATTTTCTTAATGGAAGATAGAGAGATGGATTGATGAGCCTATTCCTTGGGAGGAATTCAAAGTCGCCTTACTGAACCATTTCTTTCCTATTAAACTATGGAAGGCAAAGATAATGGTGTTTATGAATATCAAATAAGGCTCTATGAGTGTGAGGGAGTATTCCCTCAAATTTAACAAGCTCTCAAAGTATGCTTCTTACTTGGTCGTTGATTGTACGACAAAGATAAACAAATTTGTGTTGGGAGTGTCCGACTTTGTTAATGATCTATGTCATACCACTATGCTTTTTATGGAAATGGACTTATCTTGTCCCATGACATATGCCAAACAACTTGTGGGATAAAAGATTAGAAAAAGGAAGAGTGGGGAGTCTAAAAGGGCTCGTTATGATGGTAGATTTCAAGGTGTTAGAGGTGGTCATTTCCAACAAGTCCAAAAATTTCAAGGCCAAATATCGTCAAATGCTCAAAACCAAAGGTTCACTAATGATAGGGTGACCAAACCTTAAACTCATGCTCAAGGTGGAAATGATGGGCTGGCTCTCCCTAGGTGCAAAAAATGTGGAAGAAATCATAGGTCTACATGTTGGAGGAATACAGGTGCATGCTTTAGGTGTGGCAAGATGGGTCACAAGAATGTTGATTGTCTGAATGCTCAAAATAAGGGTAGAGATGGTCATCCTAAAGTGCATGGTGTGCATAGAGTCCAAGGGTCATAAAGTTGTCAACAAGAGAATGCTCCTCGTCATAATTAGTTTTATGTTCTTCAAGGGAGGCAAGGGATAGATGATGCACCTGATGTTATGACCAATATGTTAGAGCTTTATGATTATGATAGGTATGCTTTATTGGATCTGGGTGCCACTCTATCTTTTATTACCATATTTATTAATAATAAGCTTGATGTGTGTCTCGAATTCCTATGTGAACCCTTTGAGATGTCTACCCACATTGGTGAGTCCATTGTGGCTAGAAGAGTCTATAGTGGTTATCCTATGTTCATATTGCTTTAAGTATTGCCTTGTGATTTTGTTGAACTTTACATGGTAGATTTTGATATTATTCGTCGGATGGATTGGTTACATGCATAACATGCTTCCATTGATTATAGAACCCACAAAGTTAGGTTGTAATTTCTTAATAAACCCATCCTTGAGTAGGAAGGTCATGATTTAGTGGTTAGGGGTACATTTATCTCTTGTCTTGAAGCTAGGGAATTGATTGCTAAGGGTTTCATTTATCATCTTGTAAGAGTTAGGGATATCGAGTCCAAAGTTCTATCTATTAAGTCAGTTCCCATGGTCAATGAGTTTTTTAATGTCTTTCTTGATGAACTCCCTGGTATTCCTCCCAAAAGAAAAACAAATTTTGGTATAGACCTACTTCCTAATACTCAAACTATTTCCATTCCCCCCTACTGTATGGTCCTAGCAGAATTGAAAGCGTTAGAGGATCAATTGAAGGACTTATTGGAGAAAGGTTTCAGGCCTAGAAAATCACCTTGGGGTGCACAAGTATTGTTTGTAAGAAAGAAGGATGGGTTACTTTCATGACCCGACCCTAAGGCCTAGATGTGACTGGCAGATAGGGAACCTGAAGGAACCCCAAATAAGCCTCATAGCATATCATTACACAACCTTATCGCGAAAGAAATATAAAACAACATAAGAAACAATAACAAGGGGAAATTGGGACTAAGGGAAAAAGGACTTATATGAAAAAAATAGCTTGAATATCATAAGTGAGTCAAAGCTCAAGCATAATACACATCGTGTCCAATAACACCTCTAACATAGAACTTAGTGGGGGCTAAGACAAGCAATCAGGCTCACCCTCATAGTCGAAGCATACAAAAGGAAAGATAGTCTTTAATACATAGCATAGCAATATAGACCAATGTTCCCGGAAAGAAGGACTCACCAACTAGCTTGAACAAATACCACTAGCAACATGGAGGAGGATGATGACCAAATGGAGCTATGAAGTCATAAAGTATTCATTAGTATGTTGGAATGTACTAAGTATGTAGGATGCAATTCAACAAGAGATAGGCATCATAGACAAAATGCATAACCATAGGCAATAGGCCTAATATAATAATATGGCATATATGAATGGGTGCTAGTAGTAAAAATCATGCTCTTATAGATCATAGTACATATGTAAGGAGAGACCATCATCATATACCAAGCAAAGTAGTACTTGGAATCCAAGGCTTGACGCCCCCTTAGTAGTGGTCGAGATACCAACCCCTCAACATGGTTAATGGACTTCTCACCCTCCATCATAGTGGTCAAGGTACTAACCCCTCAACATGGCTAATGGACTTCATCACCCTCCATCATAGTGGTCAAGGTACTAACCCCTCAACATGGTTAATGGACTTCTCATCCTCTATCATAGTGGTCAAGGTACTAACCCATCAACATGGTTAATGGACTTCTCACCTCCATCATAGCGGTCAAGGTACTAAGCCCTCAATATGGTTATAGTCAACATGCAATACTATAGAATCTCATCATGAAATTATCACATATATCATTCTTTCATCATCATAAAGTCATATATATCATATGCCAAGTATTAGGCGTTTAACAATTAAAGAATCATAATCCGGACATTTTATCAAACACTTGGCAGGTGTGTAATGGGGGTATATGACCATGCAATATAAAGATAAAATCATGCAAGTAAATCCATTATAAAACCATCAATCAACACCTTGCAATACCCTCAAGCAATATACATTAAAACCCTTCATCAAATCTCACATTAGATCTAAGATTTAGAGCTCAAAACATGCTAAAACAACCATACTTTCATAAACTCAAATCATTGTGCAGTAAATTTTTTAATATACAAAATGCACATGTAAAATCAACTTTAGATCATGCAATTTAAGTAGAAAGAGGATTGGGTACCATGGGAAAAAGGACCCAATGGTTGAAACCCACATACCTTAGCTTTAGAGAAGTTCTTGATGAAGATTGAAAATGGAGGCTTGAAGCTTGAAGGAAATACTTAGATTTGGAAAAGATTTGAACACTTGATTTTGGAGTGAAATATTAGTATAATGGTCTGAGAGAGTATTTTATCAATACAATGAAGAATTAAGGGTTTTGGGGACCTTGAATAAGCATAAAAACGTCAATCTAGAGCTTAGAAAGGGTGGGAAAGGATCAAAACAACCTTTCCTAAAAAGTTGCCAAACGGCTGTTACGGGCCCCGTTACGACCCGTAGGTAGCACTACGACTCATAGAACCCTTCACATGACCCCTAGGCTCAATTTTGAAGTCTCTAGAAATTACTACGAGCCTGACCTACAAGTCGTACCCTGACCTACGACTCATAACAGTGGGCTCATAGTGCTACTCTACACTAGCAGTTTTCAGTAAAATGACCATAACTTTTTACTCTGAACTCTTAATGAGGTGAAACAAAGTTTATTTGAAAGCTAACTCAAAGGGATTTCATTTAACATGTTGTGGGCCAACTAGTTTTAAGTGTGCCAAAAGTTATTCTAGTTTGCAGTGGACCCTTGCATGAACCATTACCCAAAACTCAACTCTTAGGAAGTCTTGAACTCGTTTAGGTACTCGGAGTCTCCCATGAACCTAATACAGCCCCAAACTAACCAAATGAGGCTTGAAACATGGATACAAGAGCATAGAGTTATGAAGTGTCACAATATATCCCCCTTAGGAACATTCGTCCTCGAATGTGGAAGAACAAGGCTTGAATCACTTGAATTAGAACATGAAACTTCCAACCATAAGATCCATTGCATAGCTTACTAGTTGATAATCATAATGTAGTTAAAAGTCATACTAAAATGTATTCAAATCATTCGAAACATCATTTTCAAAATCTCAACATATGTGTAAAATCACCATGTATTTGTCAACTTAAACATGAATGCATATGAATGACATAGGGGTTGAAACATAAGACTTGGAATCATAAAAAGGACTTGATATGTTATCATAAGCTTGAATAGAATGAAAGCAATAGTGATATTTCTTCTCCATGCCCGCACTGGCTTCCTAAGAGACACAAACTAATAAACGACTCCTCCAGGAAGGACCTTGGCGAACACCGCATCATTATCATTCAACTTCTCCATTCACCCATCCACACCTCTACCGGAACCTTCTCCTAAGTCAACTTATCCTCCACATCACCCACAATCTGAAGGAGTGCTATAGCACTAGAGGCACCAATATATCCCATCAACCTAGAAGCATGAAGAACCGAACTAGCCCAACTACTATCCATAGGCAATCCCCAAACTTACCCAACCTTACCAACTTCCCTCTACACTCTTTATGGACTCACAATCCTTAACTCAATTGGCAACCTTAAATACACCTAACCTACTTGGTGCCATAACTACCATCTCCCCCCTGGGAGACAACCTCCACTCTATCATCTTCTCAGCCTAAACTTCTAACTCTAATAAGGCGGCAATCATCGCCTTGCTTAAACTAGACCTCTTACCCCAAGAAGAATTGGAACCCTCAACAACACTATACTCCTATTCTCAACTTCCTTCAACTTAACTCCCTATCCAGCCGACCGATGGATTACACTAGTCACCTTTTTACCATTATTACCACAACGGTGGGCTACCCAGACACACCCTACTTAGAGTATCAATCACATCATTAGCCTCAATGGGGGACATAATGCACACTCATATCATAATCCTTAAGGAGTTCTAACCACCTTCTTGCTATCCACAATGCAATATTTGGCAAACAGACCGACCATCCTCAACCAGCATATTACAACCCTACCGGTTCCACAGTAATTCACAAGCATGCTAAACAAATCAACACAAACTATCACAAGACATCCAGCACATCAAGCTAAGATCAACCAAAATCACAAGATAAGAACAAAAACATGGGGAAACCCGTAGAGATCAATTGAACATTAAGACAAGAATAGACCTACCTCTTTTGCTACCACCTAACAACCTCCCACTCAAAGACAGGTTCACTAGGGAGTCAAATTCTAACTCTACGGATCCTACCATCAATAGAGACACAACATGCATCCAACTATTCCATCCCAAGTACAACATCAAAATCCACCACATCAAATCCAACAAACCACAAGGCAAGACCTAATACAATATGAACACGGAACAACACCTATGAACTTTCTAGAAACAATATACCCAACCAAGAAGTAAACACCAAAGGTTCAAATAACAACTCGGGGCACACAAGAAGCCCACTAGCAACCAAAAGTAATAATGAAAGGAATAGTAAAACTCAAATCCATCAAAATCAAAACCTTCAACTTACCTTCCTTCGCCTTTCTCTTTAAAGCAACATGATCAAATAAAAGAGAAAAGAACATTCATTAAAGGGGAAAGCCCTACCTCACTTCTAAAGCACAACATAAACCATGAAGAAAGGAAACATTTCCTAAAACGTCTAATAGCATCCTACTCATAATTGGCGTGCACAACACAACAATGAATAAGACTCTAATCAACGCAGTATGTTGGACTCAAAGGATCGATCAACCTAGTACTCTGATACCATTTTTGTCATGACCCAAGCCTAGGGCCTAGATATGACCAACCAATGGGGAACCCGAAGGAACCCCAAACAAGCCTCGTAGCATATCATCACACATCCTTGGTCGAGAAAGCAAGATAAAACAACATAAAAAACAATAACAAGGGAAAATTAGGACTAAAGGAAAAAAACTTATATGAAAATAGATTGAATATCATAAGTGAGTCAAAACTCAAGCATAATACACATCTTGTCCAACAACACCTCTAACATAGAACTTAGCGAAGGGCCAAGACAAACAACCGGGCTCACCCTCACAGTCAAAGCACACAAAAGGAAAAAAAGTCTTTAATACATAACATACAAATACAGACCAATAACCCCGAAATAGAGGACTCACCAACTAGCTTAAATGGATACCACTAGCCACGCAGAGGAGGATAATGACCAAATGGAGCTCCGATTCCTACATGGTAACATCACCTAGGCATAGATTATGTGTTAGTATGTTGGAATATACTATGTATGTAAGATGCAATGCAACAAGAGATAGGCATCATAGACAAAATGCATAAGCATAGACAATAGGCATAATATAATAGTATGGCATGTATTAATGGTTACTTGTAGTAAAAATCATGCTCTTATAGATCATAGTACATATGTAAGGAGAGACCATCATCATAGACCATGCAAAGTAGTACTTGGAATCAAAGGTTTAACACCCCCTTAGTGATGATAGTGGTCAAGGTACTAAGTCCTCAACACGGGTATGGTCAACATGCAATACTATATAAGGTCATTATGAAATTATCACACATATATCATTCTTTCATCATTATAAAGTCATATATATCATATGTCAAGCCTTAGGCCTTCAACAATTCAATAATCATAATCTGGACATTTCATCAAACACTTGGCCGGTGTGTAATAGGAGTATATGACCATGCAATTTAGAGATGAAATCATACAAGTAAATTCATTGTAAAATCATTAATCAACACCTAATAACACCCTCAAACAATATACATTAAAACTCTTCATCAAATCTCACACTAGATCTAAGATTTAGTGCTCAAATCATTCTATAACAACCATACTTTCACGAACTCAAATCATTATGCAGTAAATTTCTTAATATACAAAATGCATATGTAAAATCAACTTTAAATCATGCAATTTAAGTAGAAAGAGGATTGGGAACCATGGGGGAAAGGACCCAATGACTGAAATCCACATACCTTAGGAAAAATCAATTTTAAATCATACAAAATGAGTAAAAAGGAGGTTAGGGTACCATGGTGGAAGAACCCAATAGCTAAAACCTGCATACCTTAGCTTTGGAGAAGTTCTTGATGAAGATTGAAAATGGAGGCTTGAAGCTTGAAGGAAATTCTTAGATCCAAAAGAGATTTGGACACTTGATTTTGGGGTGATATATTAGTATATGGGTTTGACAGAGTATTTTATCAATATAATGAAGAACTTAAGAGTTTTGGAACCTTGAATGAACATAAAAACGTCAATCTAGAGCTTAGAAAGAGTGGGAAAGGATCAAAATAACCCTTCTTAAAAAGCTTTCTAATGGTTGTTATGAGCGCTGTTACGACCAGTAAGTAGCACTACGACTTGTAGGACCCTTCACATGACCCCGAGGCTCAAATTGGAAGTCTCTGGAAATTGCTACGAGCCATACCTATGAGTCATACCCCAACCAACGACTCATAATAGTGGGCTCATAGTGCTACTTTGCACTAGCAGTTTTCAGTAAAATGACCATAACTTTTGACTCAAACTCTAAATGTGGTGAAACAAAGTGCGTTGGAAAGATAACTCAGAGGGTTTTCATTTAATATATTGTAGGCCACCCAGTTCTAAGTGTGCTAAAATTTATGCTAGTTTGAAGTGGACCCTTTCATGAACCAAAACCCAAAACTCAACTCTTAGGGAAGTCTTGAATCATGAACTAGTAAAGTTGCTTATGAGTTGGAGTTGCCTACGGAGATGAGTACAGTTCATCAAGTCTTTTATGTGTCCATATTGAGGAGGTATGTAGGTAACCCAAACTATGAACCTAATACAACCCCAACCTAACCAAATAAGGCTTGAAACATGGATACAAATGCATAAAGTTATGGGGTGTCACAGTCACTTAGGATGTGCATCAACTATTGGTGACTCAATAAGGTCACCATAAAGAACAAATATCCTCAACCAAGGATAGATGACTTGTTTGACTAATTGCAAAGGGCTATTCAGTTTTCTAAGTTTTATCTTCCATCCAAATACTATCAAATGATGGTGAGAGAATTTGATATTTCTAAAATGGCTTTTTCAGACTAGATATTGGCATTTTGAATTTGTATGATGTCTTTTGGCCTAATAAATGCACCAAAAACATTTATGGATCTTATGAATAAGGTCTTTAAACCCTCCCTTGATATCTTTGGTGTGGTGTTCATTGATGACATCTTTTTTTATTTCCAGAGAGAGGAAGATCATGTAAAATATTTGAGAGTACTGTTCCAAATTTTAAAGATGACAAGTTATTTTCCATGTTTGACAAATGTAAGTTTAGGTTGAAAGTGGTAGCATTCACAGGGCATATGGTGTCATGTGAAGGGATTAAAGTGGATTCTAATAAGATGAAAGTGGTAAGATATTATCTTAGGCTCTCGAATCCAAAGGATATTAGGAGTTTCTTGAGCTTAGCAGATTACTACCGAAGATCATTTGCTGAGGGTTTTTCTTCAATTGCTTCCCCTTTGAAAAAGTTGACATAAAAAAAGGTAAAATTCATTTGGACCAACAAATGTGAAATGAGCTTCAAAACTTTAAAGGACGAGCTTAGGTTTGCTCCTATGTTGGCTTTATCAAAAGAGTTAGAAAAGTTTGTTGTCTATGATATGCTTCAAAAATTCATTTAGTTTATGCATTGATGCAAGTTGGAAAGGTTATTTCTTATGCCTCTAGGCAACTTAAAGTGCATGAGCATAATTATCCTACCCATGACCTTGAGTTACTAGCCATGGTATTTGGTTTGAAAATGTGGTCTCATTAATTGTATAAGGTCTATGTAGATTCCTTTACCAACCATAAGAGCCTGTAATATTTGTTCACCCAAAGAGATCCCAATTTGAGGCAAAGAAGGTGGTTGTAAGTCTTAAAAGATTATGACATATATGTGCATTATTGCCCAGGCAAAGCTAATGTTGTAGCCAATACCCTAAATAGAGAATCCATGGAGAGTGCAGACCACTTTGATAAAGGAAAAAAAAGCTTAGCCAAAGATGTCCATAGGTTGGCTAACTTGGAGGTTAGGTTGGATGAAGCTGAAAGTGAAGGTATGGCAGTTCTAGATGGTTCCAAAATTCCTTTGATTGAAAAGGTCAAATCCAAGCAAGACCTTGACCCTACTTTGTTGTAATTAAAGGCATTGGTAAATGGGAGCAAGATAGAGGTTTTATCCAAAAGAGAGATGGTACCCTTAGGCACCAAGGTTGGTTTTGTGTTTCAAAGGTTGATGGGTTGAGGGACTTGATTTTAAAAGAGGCATATAATTCATCCTTTTCCATTCATTCTAGTTTCACAAAGATGTATAGAGATTGTAGGGAATTGTATTGGTAGGGTGGTATGAAAGAGACATTGTAAGGTTTGAAGTCGTATGCCATAATTTCCAACAAGTCAAAGCCAAACATTAAAGATTAGGTGGCCTAGCCTAAGATATAGAGATTCCTACTTGAAAGTTGGAAGAGATCAAAATAGATTTTGTGATTTGTTTGCCTATGATTAAAAAGAATTTTGACTCTATTTGGGTTATTGTTGATAAAATGATGAAATCAGCTCATTTCCTACCAGTAAGGACAACCTAGGGTGCTGAAGATTATACTAAATTTTACATCCATGAGTTGGTTCAATTGGATAAAGTTCCATTGTCTATCATTTCAGATCGTGGTGCTCAATGTACCTCATTTTTTAGAGATCTTTCCAAAGAGGCCTTGGTACTAAAGGCAAGCTTAGCACGGCCTTTCACCCATAAATGGATGGTCAAGTAGAAAAAACCATTCAAATACTTGATTGAATATGCTTAGGACTTGTGTGTATATTTCAAAGGTAGTTGAGCTGAGCATCTTTCACTCATTGAGTTGACTTATAAAAATAGTTACCACTCTAACATCAAGATGGAACCTTTTGAGGTCTTATATGGGAGGCATTATAGATCCCTGATTTGGTGGTTTGAAGTGGGAGAAATAGCCTTGATAGGTTCGTATTTTGTTATGGAATCTTTGGAAAAGGTGAGGTTGATAACACAGAGATTAAAGATGGCCCAAAGTAGACAAAGTCTTATTCCAACATTAGGAGGAGAGATCTTGAGATCAAGGTAGATGATTGGGTGTATTTAAAGGTCTCACCCCTGAAGGGTGTAGTTTGGTTTGGCAAAAAGGGAACGTTAAGCCTAAGATATGTGGGGCCTTATAGGATCTTAAGATGAACTAGTAAAGTTGCTTATGAGTTGGAGTTGCCTACGGAGATGAGTACAGTTCATCAAGTCTTTTATGTGTCCATATTGAGGAGGTATGTAGGTAACCCAAACTCTATTATGCCTTTGGAGGTTGTAGGTGTTGAGGATAATTTGTCATATCAAGAATTTTCGATTGAGATATTGGATAGGTATGTGAAGGGGTTGAAGAACAAAGGTGTAGCACCCGTTAGAGTCCTATAGAGGAATCAACAAGTTGAAAGTGCTACTTAGGAAGCTAAAGCGAACATGAAGAAGCAATATCCTTATCTTTTTTATTCTATTCTAGCTTAAGGGAATAAATTAATCATATCTATGGGGTCAAGTCATGCATTTCAGTCCTTCTATGTCATGTTCCATACATACATACTCATGGTAATATATTTTGATGGTATTTGATGTATAA
This sequence comes from Solanum virginianum, assembly GCA_000787875.1. Lineage (NCBI taxonomy): Eukaryota > Viridiplantae > Streptophyta > Magnoliopsida > Solanales > Solanaceae > Solanum > Solanum virginianum. Next base: position 134,346 of record DF357526.1, read on the forward strand.
GTTTGAGATTTTATGTAAATGATGTTTAAATTGGTTTGATGCATTCACATTGGGCTAAAAATTTGTTTAATCACTCTTCACAAGTGTATTTATTACATTCGGAGATGAATGTTCTCAAAGGTGAGATATTGTAAAACCTCCCAAGCAATTCAGAATATCCTTATATTAGATTCCTTGAATATTGTAATTTCCATACATTTTTCAAAAAATCCAAGTTCATATTCTTTTTAAGGAGGCAATATTTTTTTGGAAAATGTCTCCCTTGATTTTTACATCAACCATATCACAAAATAATTTTTTTGCTTGATTTTGCACTAACTAGAAAAGTATGCGATCTATCCACATCGCATAAAGGGTTCACGATAGTATAAAAGTGACCTAGATTCATTCTTAGGCCAAAAAAAGGAGAAAATTGAACTTCGTGCTAAAATAAACTGCAGCGGAACAAGTCCCTGCGTCGTTCTCATTTCACCGATAAATAATTTTTTTTTTTAAATTTTTAGATTTGAGTAAGGGCCATCGGGACATATCCCTGAACCCATATATATGTGAATACTCCAAAATTCCACCATATTTAGGCCTAAAATCATTCTCTAAGCCCTAAAATCCTCTCCAAACTCTCCCAATTTCGTCCACCAAATTCTCTCAAGATTTTAGGCTTCAAGCTTCTTCCATTAAAGGTCAAGCACCAAGGTGATTCACCAATTTCTTCCAAGTCATCTTCACCAATTTCAAGACCTTAAGGTATGTGAGTTCTTCATCCATGGGTTCTTTTACCCGTGGAACCCAAAACTCCCTTTCAATGAAATTTCTTGATTTCAAGGCTTATTCCTTTATAGGTACTTCCTATTACTACTTTAATGAATGATTTAGGATGAAAACTATCATTTACTGGTTTGAATGTGCATGCAAATTTATGAAGGGTTTATATTATGACTTGTTTTATGATATTAAGCTATGAATGTTATGATGCCATTAAAGTCTATGAAAGATTATGAATTTTGAAATGGATTTCATGGTACCCAAATTAGAGGTTTTACTGTGATGATGGTGGGTTGATTTGAATTATTTCTAAATGATCATGTTTTACTTTATTCATGTCCTATACTCTTAAATTTTATGATTTTAAGCTCTTATTCATAAACCTACCATGTTTTGGCTAAGTTTACAAGATAAAGTTAGTTATGTTCATGAAAGGTTTATTTTAAGATATGCAAGACGAGTATGTTTTGATGATTTATGGGCTTCCAAGTATGTTATGAACTCCTGAAAAGTTCTATGAATGATAAGTAAGATTTTGAGCCCTAATGTGAATGGAAAATTCTCACTAATGTGAATGAGCTACTCTTACTATGCTAATATGTTTTTACAACTTATTCAAATTATGATCACACTTGTGCTTATGTTATGTATTCTATGGGACTAGGCTTAGCACCGAATGGGATTTAGAGTGGAGGACTATCCCCAAAGGTCCTTATATAAAGCTTTACTTTTCATAACTATATGCCATCATAGGTTTGTATTGGTTTCCCTAAATAGGCTTGTACTAATTGATCCAACTAGGTCAAATTATCTACTAAAAAGGCCATGTTGTAAGGTAAGGATATCATCCACACCTACCGAAAAAGTCATGCCATAAGGTAAGGGGATCATGTAACCCCATCAAAAA
>DF357526.1:145141-176435 GCA_000787875.1 Solanum virginianum
AAAAAATATATATATATATATATATATATATATATATATATATATATATATATATATATGATATTATATATATATATATGATATTATATATATATATATGATATTATCTCTATAGTGTTAGGAATTGACCAAGCCTTACTTGGGAATTTGTAGGCCTGGGTAACCATGTTGAGGGGTTTGTACCTTGATCACCTCGCTCGGGAGGTGGTAGGCCCATGCAACCATGTAGAGGGGTTTGTACCTTGATAACCATGTTGGAGGGTTTGTACCTTGATAACCATGTTGGAGGGTTTGTACCTCATCAACTATATTGGGGGGTTTGTACCTCATCAACCACATTGAGGGATTTGTACCTCATTCGCCTCTCCAAGGAAGTGATAGGCCTTGGATATTCACTAATAATGGTCTCTCCCTACATATATATTATGTTCTATATAAGCATATTTTACTTTAAGCACCCTTCATACATGTCATATTGTTATTATGCTATCTATTACCTATATGATATTGCATTTTGCCTATGTTGTCTACATATTGTTGCATTACATCCTACATACTTAGTACATTCAAATGTACTAACGCATACTCTATGGCTACGTGATATTACCATGTAGAAATTAAAGCTCCTACTGATTCTCCTCCATGTGGCTAGACTTGTTCAAGTTAGCTTTTGGTGAGTCCTCAAGTCCGGGGACAATATCTATCTTCTCTCATCCTTATGCTTAGACTATATCTTGTATATTTGGATTAGCTAATGTCATTAGTATGAGGGTAGTCTAGGGACAATATCTATCTTCTCTCCTGCTTATGTATAGACTATATCTTGTATATTTGGATTACCTATTGTCATTATTGTGAGAGTGAGCCTGGTTGCTTGTCTTGGCACCCGCTAAGTTCTATGTTTAGAGGTGTTGTTAGATAAGTATGTGATGGTGCTATAATTTTGACTTTCTTTAAATCTCTTGATGATTTTATGAAATGAAGGTTTTTCCTTAGTCCCTATGCCCTTATTTCTACTCTTTTATTGTATTCAATTGCTTTCACGACTAAGAATGTGTAATGATATGTTAAGAGGCTTGTATGGGGTTCCTTTGAGTTCCCCCAAACATCGTGTCACATCTAGGCCCTAGTTTGGGTTGTGGCATGGGAACAATTCAATAGATGTTTGACGAATGCACCAGACTATGAGATTTTAGGGAATGTCCTGGTGGCTACCAAGCTCTAGATACTAATAGTCAAGCATGTGATGAAGCCCTCCTAGGAGGACTTTTTGTAGAACCATTTGTAGAAATTTTTGAGCACATGAACACAATAGTTAAATCCAACCAGGTGTGGATGCCCAGGAATAGACCCCCAGTAGATTATGCAAGCACTGTTGACATGAGTTCTAACAAAGCAAAAATAAATGCAAATATCCTTAGTATGCTTGATTAGAATAGAGTTAATCTTAAGATACTCATGAAACAGGGGGATTGCAAGGTCGACAAGATAAATAGTTGTCATATACCCCCCCCCCCACAATCATGATATGCGAGATAGGAACTCCAGGATTGAGAAGATGCTTAAGCAGTTGTTAGAGATGGCAGATTCTCAAGATGAGATATTGAAGGATATTAATTCTGACATTACCAAGATAATCCTTAGAGTGGACTAACACTCTGTGACAATTCAATAACTCAATAGTCAGTTTGGACTTGTGTCAACGCAACTAGATCAGAGTCAAAGAGACATGATGACAAGCATCAAGAAAGAGGCAAAGTTTAGTGATAAGGATACATCGGAGCCTGAGGAAGTCTGATTACTCAAGCTAGCTAAGTTGTGCCATGATAATAAATCAGGTGCTGCTTGGGAGGCAACCCAAGGTTTTTGATGTTATTATATAATTATAGATTCATTTTTCAGTTTTTAGATTCATAGGTTGTTTTTGTTTGTTTTGATTGCAATTTTTGACATTGGGTTAGTTACATATTGGGTAATTATGTATTTCATGAAGAGTATGTAGGTACAGGACTAAGTTAGCAAATTTAGCTAAGAAAAGCATCAGGCCACATCACTACAACTAGGTTTACGAGTCGTAGAGAAATCTATGACTTGTACCCCATCTCGTAGAGATTTCTAGTAAAGCAGGAAAATTGTCCACTTCAATCGACAAGCTAGCTTTATGACTTATAGATCAAACTATGAGTCATGAATGGGATTTGTGGACCTCAAGTAAGTTTTTAAAATTTTGCAAAGTGTTGAGGGTTCTACAAAACCATTACTTACGAGTCGTAGATCCATCAATGACTCGTTATCAGGGTTTCTTAGACCCAGGCACAGTAATTTAATCAGTTAACTCAATAAAAGTATAAAAGGAGGGCTCAAATTATTTTGACCCCTATTTTACCTAAATTTACCAAATTTACCAAAGTTTTCCCTTTCCCTCTGATTTTCGACCACAGGCGCTCAATTTTCTACCAAGATTTCTGGCTACCTTAGGGTTTGTGTGTATTCACCACCTCTCTTCTCTTTAAGTTAATCTCCACTTTTAGTAAGTTCTTGGTTTAATTTTGATCCTTAACATGCCTTGTTCTTAATTGATCGGTTTGTTAATTATGATAGGTTTCATGTTTAGGCATGTAACCTTTGTGTAAATTTGAATTACGATTATATGAAATAGGGTTGCCCTTGGTTTAATTGATCAATTAAATCCAGAATTACGTATTGTGGACTTGTGATTGTTAGTTGTTGTGCCTATAGAATCATCTAACTTGTTTATTATTGGATGATGTTAAATGGTTTATGCTTGATGAATTGATAGGTGTTAGCATGGGTACATGATTTTGTGTAAGTCCAATAGGAATGGTTGAAACCATAGGTTTATTCATGTTTAACCATTTTTGATGGGGTAAATATATGTTGAAATTGTTGGTTTTAGGGTTGTATGATTGAAATCGTTGAGTGCTTATATTCTTGCTTCAATGCTGGTAGAATTAGTTGTTAAAAATGTCTTTTGGGTTCCATGTGGTGGACTTAGAAACTCAGTCAACTGATATTTCTATCCCACGAGTGTCTTTTATGACTTGTAGAGAAATCTACCAGTCATATTTGCCCCTCATGTAGTGTCACAACCCAAGCCTAGGGCCTAGACGTGACATGGCGAATGGGAAGTCCAGAGACAACCCAAACAAGCCTCTTAGGATATCATGTACACATCCTTGGTTGCGGAAGCAAAATAAGTCAACATCAAGAGTCAAGTATTTGAAAGGGAAGTGGGCCTAAGGGAAGCTTTAGATAATCATAAAAGCATAGGAAGATTTGAGCTCAAAGCATATACAACATAGTATCCAACAACACCTCTACATTAGAATAGAGTGGGGTCCAAGACACTCCTTAGGCTCACCCTCATGATAACAAGTGTTCAACATAAAGAAAAAAAAGTCGCAACATAGCATGAGTAACAAAGATATTTTCCTTGGATTTGAGGACTCACCAAAGCTTTATTTAAAGAACTAAACTAGCCATGTGGAGGAGGATGATCGAAAGGAGCTCCGGTCCCTACATGGTGATATCATGTAAGCATAGAGTATGTGTTAGTACTTGGAATGTACTAAGTATACGGGGTGCAATGCATCAAAGACATAAGCTATAATATTCAAAATACACAATCATAATCAATAAATATATAATCTCAATATGAAATCCATGATCAATGCTTGTAATAAAACATAGATATAAAACATTCAACTTACATAATATACTCATACATATATGGGAAGAGATCCCAACCGACATAGACCAAGAAACTACAACTTGGAATACAAAGCATGACACCTTCTTGGTTCAGGTGACAAGACATGACACCCCTTGGCGAAGTATGGTCTACTTGCCAAGGTAAACCAATTATGATAACATGAACTAGATGGATCCTCTAGTATAGAAAGGGTAATATTCATAATCTTATGGTGGCACATATTTTAGTGACTAAAGACTTTATATAAAGACCCCTTAAGTCGAGCCCCCATCTTAATCCTCCATTGGTACTAAGCCAAATCCCACAGAATACTTGAAATAATCATACTTTTATAATATCATGAGTAACTTGATAGAGACATGATAGCTTGACATGAGTAGCTCAGATACAAGCTTGACCTCTACTAGTGAGCCTAACTTGAACATAAGAGTAGATAATAATCATACATGAACCCTTGCTTTAACATGAGTGGCTCACAAGAGGTAAAAATCTTCAAATAGGGCTCAACTTGATACTTGTAAAATTATAGATATTTTTCATGTATTCAATACATACTTGAAAGCCCTTTATCATTGTAAAATCACCTGTTTTGTAAATTATGTAAACAACTTGTGAATTCTTGTTAGTAATTTCATCAAAAACATGGTGGGTTCATGATACTTATTCAAAATAATACAACTTAAGAGTAAACAAGATGAGTAAACTCAATTCAAAATCAACCCACCAATATTGTAGTAAAACCCCTAATTTGGGTATAATGAAATCCATATCATAAGTTCATCATAGCTCATAGTTTACATAGCTCAAATCATGCATAATCCCAATAGATATAAATCAACTCATGGAAGAAGTTTAAAGTAGATATTCATGCATAATAAATCAATACTTGATAATATCCCAACATAAAACAAAACTTATTCATAGAATAAGCTTGAAATAGATATTCATATATCATCAATCAATACTTAATAAAACCCCAACATAATTTATGTTCATATTTCATAATAGAAGATACCCATAAGTAATACAACTTGAAATCATGCAATTTTCATAAAAAGAGAAGGTTAGGCTCCATGGGTGAAAGGACCCTTGGATGAAGACCTACATACCTTAAACCTTGAATCCTTTGAGATAAGCTTGAAGGAGACTTGAAGCTTGAGATGGGTTCTAGAGTTCCAAAATTGAGCTTGAAATCCTTGAATTTTAAGAGAGATTTGATGAAGTCTTGGGGAGGTTTTAGAGAGGGTTTTATGTGTTATAAAGATGAAAAATGGCGAAGTATGGGAGATTTAAATTTTAATTGGGCATGGGACTATGACCCCAATGCCCTTGGATAAAATAAGAAAACCAAGGAAAATGTTACACAGGTCCGTGCCCCAAGCGCAACACGGACTAGACGTGGACCACCAAATAAACTTGTTCACTCCCCAGGTGCATCGCGGCTTGGGCGCAGACAGATGCCCCTGGCATGACATAGACGACAAACTACACTAGTTCGCACCCTAAGCGCATTGCGGCCTAGGCATGGACAAACACTAGAATTCGAAAAATTAGCAAAAGTTATGTTTTGCTACAGGTCTTCTAAAATCTGAGTTATACCTATTTCCCATTCAATTTTTCCCCCTGATCAAGAATATAAAGTTGGATTTTTGAAATCACATACAAATTTTGAGATATATGGAAAGTATGATTATAGGATATTTCGAAGCACATCAGCGGTGTTTGAAGGCAGGCTAACCTACTCAATCTATAAGGAGCCTCTAGTTATATCTAATGGACTTAATCATGTCCCCAGTCCCTAGAACATAATGATTCAGTATGGGCTCGACTAGCTCACACATGCCCTTTGACGATACTCCCCGACCATGATAAGAGAGTTTTATGCCTTCTATGCAGCCACAGTCTAAGTTTCCCTTTCCAAGGAGAAAAAAGCCCTCGCTCAGCCCAGACTAATAGAGACACGAGTGAGGGCCCAGGGGGTGGATATATCAGAGAATACCATCCATTGTGTGTTATTTCATCCTAAGTCTCATGCCCCAAGGTCTACCATACAGTTCGACGATATAGTGGAGTAGATGAGGGACCTACTAATATTGAAGGATCCTGAGCGACCAGCCATATTAGTGAGATGGGTGGCTAGGTATATTGCAGAGCAGAGTCCAAAATCTTCTTGGGTTGCCACACACTCAAAGCCTATCATCAAGGCTTCGCTCAACTTTCCTGCCAAATTTTGGTGGGCTATTGTTTATGCATTTATTTGACACTTGCTAATAATACTTTAATGCCAAACATGCAGTTTTAGTTGCCAACATCTTAACTAGCAATGAGATTTATTAGGCCTGCCTCATTGCTGAGTAGATTCATGAGGCTGCAGTAAAAAGGTCCACTCAATCCCGTTCCCGCACATTAGTTACAGACTCTATCTAGAGTTGAGAGTGAAGAAACTATATTAGCTGGACTAGATGATTGAGGACCAATATACATTGGATCCCAGCCTAATCAAGGCTGAAGAGAACCCAGTGGCACACTGATAAGCACATCCTCCACCTATGCCTGAGATGTACACCCCAGTGCCACTACTTGAGGGTTGTAAGAGTGCTACCACTACTACTACTGCTGCTATTGAGGAGAGGTCCCAAAAACTCGAGGTAGTTGAGGGGGCCCACTATTATTGATCTTGTATTACTAGCCACTACTTTATAGCCTTCTACCATGGGCATAATCTACGTGTCTGCCACTTCTATATAGGCCTTGGCGTAAAAGTTGTCACTTGTTGTGTCCCAGCTGACTCAACTTATTCATTTGATCAGGCCATGGGTCTGCTAGCCTATTGTAGACTTGGAGGGTTGGTCACAAGTATTAATGGTAGCTACTATATAGGATCGTATTTCTACCATGAATGCCCGTATCGATGCATTCGAGGAGAGGGTGCTGAAGAGATTGGGTGAAGCCCAGCCTTCAGACTTGTTAGCGATACAAAAAGAGATCTAGCAGCTCTGCACTAGCATGATAGCATAATTGGCAGCACCAGTCATATTTCCAGAGATAATATCTCCAGTGCTGATGTTTTATTTATTTGCTCTTGCAGAGCCTACTCAGTCTTCCCTCAGGAAAAGACCTTTCACGAATGATGAGCCAAAGGAGAGATATGTACATGAGAGGATGCTAGAGAAGAAGGAGCTCAAGCTTGCCTTAAGGAGATCATGGAACGATGAGGACATGAAATGAGTTTAAGTGATGGAGCAGTTGGTGGGTGCTAGCCCCTCTGGACAGAGTACCATCGTTAGCCAGATTACCCCATGGAGTAGGGTAGCTCCACTCAGCCACAAACTAGAGCTTAGGTGCCCAGGTATGTTTTTTGACCCCTTATGTTCTATTTTGTTTTGTGTTTTTAGATTGGGGACAATGCACATTTTTTTTGATGGGGTATGTGAAACAACCCCAAAAAGTGCCCGAAAATGTGCCTCTGAAGTGCTCGGTATCATAATTTCCATGTATCTAAAATTTAATTCATTATTTCAAAAATATGACCTCATATTCTTTTTTGGAGGGAAAAATTAAGTTTGAAATGGGTTTAACCTAAATTTTAGAGCAACCGTATCAAAATCCAAAAATCACAAAAACGCGATTTTAGAGGGTCAATTTAAAGAGGCATATCTCTTAGCACAAAAAGAACTGTGTGGCCTATGACCTACCAAACTAATATTATTTAAATTATCTTTCTATCACCCCATTCTAAACTTGAATGAAGAATTTATGCTCATTTTCGTACAACTCGTTTGTGCAGAAATGCATATTCCAGTGAGTAATTCGCGTCGCGAAAGTGTTATTTTGGTCATGTTTTTTTATTTCGGTCTAAGACCTTCATTACTTGGGCCTAAGGGTTGTCATACTTTAAAATACATAGATTTATTTCACCCTTATATCATCCTTAACATTCTCCAATATCCTCTCAAACACTTAGATTCATATTTCACCCTAAATTCAAGTCACAAAACTCAAGACCAATCTTAAGGATTTCATTAAAATTCTCCTTCAAGCTTCAAGTCTCCATCTCCAATCTTCACCATGGTCATCTCTATGCTAAGGTATGTGGGTTTCTTTCATGGGTTCCTTACTCCCATGATACCCAAGCCTCCATTTACTCGAATTGCATGATTTAAAGTTGATTTACAAATGGGTCTTTCTTATTATGAAATTCACTGCACACTATGTTAAAGCTAAATAAAGTTGTGACTGTTTTGCTATGTTTTGAGCTATAAATTTTGACCTATTGTATGTTTTGATGAGGGGTTTGATGTATGTTACTCGAGGGTGTTACAAGGTGTTGATTATTAATTTTACAATGGATTTACTCGCATGATTTCATCTCTATATTTCATAGTATTATACTAGCATTACACACCCTCTAAGTGTTTGATAAAATGTCCAAATATGATTTCTTGAGGAGTTGAAGGTCCAAGGTATGAGATACAATATGAATGACTATACGATGATGAAATGATCTTATTTATATGATAAATTCTATATAAAGTGTTGCATTACACCATGCCCAAATTCGGGGAGGGGGGACTAAGAACCCAGATAAACTAGATGAGGGTTTGTACTTATCAACCTAGGGAAGGGTTTGTACTTCTCCACCTAGTGATGGGGCGACATAATCACTAACCTAGAAGGGGTTTGCACTCATCAACCTAGGGAAGGGTTTGTACTTCTCCACCTAGTGATGGGGCGACATAATCACTAACCTAGAAGGGGTTTGCACTCATCAACCTAGGGAAGGGTTTGTATTTCTCCACCTCGGTTATAGGGCTACATTATCACTAACCTAGATGAGGGTTCATACTCATCCACCTCAGTGATGGGATGGTATTATCGCAATCCTAGATGAGCATTCATACTCATCCACATCGATGATGGGGCAGCTTTATCACCAACCTAGATGAAGGTTCATACTCATCAACCTAAGTGATGGAGAGGCATCATCACTAACCTACCAAAGGGTTGTACATTTGGAAATCTAGCTTTACCTGTTCTACACATATGATATTCTATATTTGCATGAGTTACTTAAGCATGTTTTACTTGTTTATTGATCATACATGACATATTGTTATAGTATGCCTATTGCTTATTATTATGCATTTTGATTATGATGCTCAATTCTTGTTTGCATTGCATCCTACATACTTAGTACATTCAAATGTACTAATGCATACTCTATGCCTACATGATGTCTTAATTACCCATTCCTACATACTTAGTACATTCAAATGTACTAATGCATACTCTATGCCTACATGATGTTACTATGTAGGAACTGGAGCTCCTATTGATTCTTCTCATGGCTAGATGGATTATTCAAGTTAGCCTTTGGTGAGTCCTCCATTCCAGGACAATGACTATTCTCTCATACAATGTATTAAGATTCTTTTTACTTTATCATATACTTATGACAATGAGGGTGAGCAACTTTATTGTCTTGGCCTCCGCTAAGTTCTATGTTAAAGGTGTTATTGGAGAAGATGTGTATTATGCTTGAGCTTTGAGTCGCATATGATATTCAACCTATTTAAATATAAATCTCTCCTTTAGTCCCAATTTCCCTTATTTATGTTTATCATGTTGTTTTATCTAGCTTTCATGACCAAGGATGTTTAATAATATGTTATGAGGCTTATTTGGGGTTCCTTTGGGTTCCCCATTCACCGGTCACATCTAGGACCTAGGCTTGGGTCGTGCCAAAGGTGGTATCAGAGCACTAGGTTAGATGCTCAAAGTCCAACATACCAAGTCAATTAGAGTCTTATTTATGGTTATGTTGTGTACAGATGGTATCAGAGCACTAGGTTGATAGATCCTCAGAATCCAACATACCATGTCGATTAGAGTCTTATTCATAGTTATTTTGTGTACCACAACTATAAGTAGGAGGCTTTGAGACATTTTAGGAAATGTTTTCCTTCTTCATGGTCTATGTCATGCTTTAGAAGTGAGATAGGATTTCCTAACGAATGTTCTTTTCTCTTCTAGTTGATCATGCTGGTTCAAAGAGAAAGGCAAAGAAAGGTAAAATGAAGGTTTTGATGTTGATAGATCTGAGTTTCACTATTTCTTTCATTATTACTTTTGATTGCTAGTGGGCTTCTTGTGTGTCAACCTTTGGTGTCTACCTCTTGGTTGGGTATATTGTTACAAGAAAGCTCATAGGTGTTGATTCGAGTTTGTATTGCATTAGGCCTTACCTTGTGGCTTGTTGGAGTTGGCGTGGTAGATTTTGATGTTATTTTAGGGATGGCTTGCATGTTTTGTCTTCATGGATGGTAGGACCCATAGAATTAGATCCCAATTAGCTAATGACCCTGTCCTTGAGTGGAAGAGTCTTGATATGGTCGTCAAGTCATAGCAAAGGGGTAGGTCCATTTCATGTCTTAAGGTATAATTAATCTCTAAGGGGTTGCATTTATCATCTTGTGAGAATTGGAGGTGTTGAACCTAAGTTGTTTTATTTATAGAATTGTTGGTGGTGGTAGATGAGGCCTTAAACGTCCCTTTTTGATATTTTAAAATTGGGGTAGTGTCTTTTGGTTTGACTAGTACACCTGTCACACCTATAAATCTCATAATTACGATCTTTAGTCCCTACTCTAATAGGCTTATGTTGGCTTTGGCAATGATATGATGGTTCGTTTCCCTAATCAGGTAGTGCATGTAAGTCGTTTGAGGGTATACTACAAAGTTTAAGGAAGAAGGTTGGATGCTAGATAGGAGAAATAGGAATTTTGGTTGTAAGAGGTTACCTTCCTAGGTCGTACGGTTCAGGGTGATGGCATTAAGGTGGACCCTAGTAAGAGGACAGTGATTAGCTATTAGACTAGACCTTAACTCCCTTAGGTGTTAGGAGCTTCTTGGGCTTAACAGGCTATTACCGGAGTTTGTGAATAAGTTCTCTTCTAATGTTTTCCCTATGACTTAGTTGACCCTAAGTAAGGCCAATGTTATGGCCGATACGTTGAGTGGGGCGATTTGATAGGTCCAGGAATTGATATTTCTTGTGTTATTCCTTGGTGCTAGTAGGATTCATTTGTATGAGGGTTGAACCTTGATTCTTTCCAATCAAGGAGACCTAAAAATATTTTCAAGAAAACCTACATGGATTTTGCTTACTTTAATTTTGGATTTTGAATATTATGATTCCTAAAATTCTATTGATGTATGGGTAGTGCTTATTTTATGATTTTAATGTGATATAAACCATTATATGAGGATTTACTTTGGGTTTATGAAATTATAAGTATGCATGTTCCTTGTTTGAATTAGTATGGGTAGTGCTTATTATATGATTTTAATGTGATATAAACCATTATATGAGGATTTACTTTGGGTTTATGAAATTATAAGTATGCATGTTCCTTGTTTGAATTATTTATGCATGAGAGATTACACTATGGATTTAAATGTGGAATTAATTATGTTTTCACTTCAATTTCGTATTATAAATATTGATTTTAGATTGAGTCTTAATTACCCATGTCATGCCCTCATTGATCATAGTATATGCATTCATATACAAGGATTATTGTGAAAAATTATGTTGTGGGTTAAGCCCAATTTTATTTTATGGTATGATTTTGACAAAATATTAGTTATGACAATATTATGATCACACATATGTCTTTGGTTTTTGTCTCTTTGAGCATTTTGGATGCTTGCACCATTTTGTGTATAAATGGGCTATTCCTATGTATGAGTATTATGACTATCAAATTATGATTTTGGCATTTGAGCCTAAGTATGAATTATTATGAATGATATTTGGCTTTAAAGCCTAATTGTGCATTGAAATAATTTAGAAAAAATGATTATTGCCTCATTGAAGGTATGTATATGTGTATTATAAGTACTCTTGTGGGATGACGACTTAGCACCCATGGATTGAGAGGGGGGGTTCTATAAGGGTTGCCTAATTTCTTATTGCACAGAGCCTTGTCTTGTGGTCTTGGTTGAACAGAGCTTGATGGGTTGGAGGTCTTATGGTAGTTTGTACTTACCTAGATGGAGGTTTGTACTCATCAACCTAGGGAAATGTTTATACTTCTCCATATCGGTGATAGGGCGGCATTATCACCAACCTAGATGAGGGTTTGTACTCATCCACCTCGGTAATGGGGCGACATTATCACCAACCTAGATGAGGGTTCGTACTCATCCACCTCAGTGATGGGGCGACATTATCACCAACCTAGATGAGGGTTCGTACTCATCTATATAAGTGATGGGGCAGCATCATCACTAACCTACCAAAGATTGTACATTTGGAAATCTAGCTTGGTCTCTTCTACACATATGATATTCTATATGAGCATGAGTTGCTTAAGCATGTTTTACTTATGCATTGATCATAAATGACATATTGTTATAGTATGCCTATTGCTTTTTGTTATGAATTTTGATCATGATGCTCAATTCTTGTTTACATTGCATCCTACATACTTAGTACATTCAAACGTACTAATGCATACTCTATGTCTACATGATGTTACCATATAGGAACCAGAGGTCCTATTGATTCTTCTCGTGGCTAGACGAATTGTTCAAGTTAGCCATTAGTGAGTCCTCCATTCTGAGGACAATGACTATTCTCTTATGCTATGTATTAAGATTCTTTTTACTTTATCGTATACTTATGACAATGAGGGTGAGCCGGTTGGTTGTCTTAGGCCCGGCTAAGTTCTATGTTAGAGGTGTTGTTGGACAAGATATGTATTATGCTTGAGGTTTAACTAACTTATGATATTCATGCTATTTAAATATAAATCTCTCCCTTAGCCCCAATTTTCCTTGTTTATGTTTCTCATGTTGTTTTATCTAGCTTTCGTAACCAAGAATGTGTAATGATATGCTATGAGGCTTGTTACGCCACTAGAATTTGTATTTTTGAAATTTCATAATTGGTAAATCTTTGCTCTTAAATCAGGGTTAGACCCTCCTCCCCTTGATTTGAACACCTTAAATAAGAATCTAAAGTCAAATTTTCAAAATAACGAACGGAATTTGACATATATGGAATTTAAAATTCTGGGCATTCCGAGGCACATTTTTAGTCACTTTTTGGGGGTTGTTTCAGTATCTCCCCCTGGGTAACATTCGTCCCGGAATGTGAAAGAGACAATAAGACAAGAATTATCATAAACAACCAGCCCCAACTAAAATGCAATATTACATTTAAAACATCATTTTCAAAATCTCAACATAAGTGTAAAATCATCATAACTTGTCAACTTAAACATGAATGCATATGGATGACATAGGGGCTTAAACATAAGACTTGGATCACATAGGGAACTTAGAATTAGTACCTTAGGCTTGAGTGAAGTGGAAAAGATAAGCATACTGCTTTTGCATATCCGCTTCGACCTCCCAAGTAGTACTTTTGATTTGTTGGTTTCTCTAAAGGATCTTAACGGATGTCACCTCCTTGTTCCTCAATCTCTTTATCTTCCCTTTAAATTAAAGGTCTCTCCTTCTCACATCGGCATAAGATTTTTGACGACTTTGGGTCGTCTTAAACCTTTCCATAATCATCCTAACTTCTCAAAAGCATCCAAAACTAGACCCGATCCCAATAAAGCCACCTCTCAAACCTCAAACCAACCAACTGGTGATCTGTATCGCCTCCCAAAAAGAGCCTCAAAAGGAGTCATACCGATGCTAGAGTGATAGCTATTATTTTAGGAAAACTCAATCAAAGGAAGATGGTTATCCCAACTACCCCTACACTCCAATACACATGCCCTAAGCATATCTTCAAGGGTTTGAATGGTTATTTTGGCTTGCCTTTCTATTTGAGGGTGGAAGGCTATACTAAGGTGAACTTTTGTACCAACACCACATTGAAAAGACCTCAAAAAATATGAAGTGAATTGTGCACCATGATCTAATATGATGGATAAAGGAACCCCATGTAACCTCACTAACTCATGGATGTACAACCTTCCATACTCCTCAGCCCCGTATGTCGTCTTAACTGGTAGAAAGTGAACCAATTTTCTCATCCTGTCAACCACCACCTATATGGAATCAAAACCTTCTCTAGTCTTGGACAATCCAACCATAAAATCCATATTAATCACCTCCCACTTCAAAGTGGTAATCTCTATGTTTTGGGTTAGGCCACTCGGCCTTTGATGTTTCGGTTTGACTTGTTGACAACTATGGCAACCGAAAACAAATCTAGCAATGTCCCTCTTCATGCCTCCCAACCAATACACATCTCTCAAGTCTCTATACATTTTGGTGGAACCGGAGTGGATAGAATAAGAAGAATTATGGGCCTCATCAAGGATTTTCTCCCTCAAACCATCCACACAAGGCACACACAACCTACCTTGGTACCTAAGAGCTCCATCTCCCTCTTAGGAGAAATCCTCTACTTTGCCCTCTTTTACCAAGGCCTTCAATTCAAGCAATGAGGAGGCAAGATCTTATTTTGCATTCACCTCATCAACCAAAGAAGATTTAGAACTATCTATAGTAACAACACCATTACCCACAACTTCTAACCTAACCCCCAAACTAGCCAATCTATGCACCTCCCTAGTCATCTCCCTATCACTACCATCCACATAAGCTAGGGTACCTATGGACACCTAACTCAAAGCATCTACCACCACATTTGCCTTACTAGGATGATAATGCACACTCATGTCATAATCTTTGAGAAGTTCTAGCCACCTTATTTGTCTCAAGCTGAGATCTTTTTGAGAAATTCATAGGAGACTCCTAGTACCTAAATAAGTTAAAGACTTCCCTAAAAGTTGAGTTTTGGGTGTTATTTCATATAAGGGTCAACTTTAAACTTGCATAATTTTTAGGAGGTTTTCTTACGATCCACTTTTATACCATACCCTGACACCATATGACCAAATAATTCAACCTCCTTCGACCAAAATTTACACTTTTCATATTATGCATACAATCTCTCCTTCCTCAACCTTTGCAACACAACCCTCAAATAACCCATATGCTCCTCCCTACTATGTGAGTAGATCAAAATATCATCAATGAAGAGCACAACAAAGGAATCAAGGTAAGGTTTAAAGACCCTATTTATTAGGTCCATGAAGATGGCCGATGTTTTAATCAACCCAACAGACATCACAACAAACTCATAATGCCCATATCTAGCCTAGAAGGTCATCTTAGGGATATCACACTCCCTTGTACTCACTTGATGGTACCCAGACTGAAGGTCAATCTTAGAGAAAAAGCTAACCCCCTGCAATTGGTCAAACAAGTTATCAATTCTTGGACAGGGATATCTATTCTTTATAGTGACCCTATTAAGTTATCGATAGCCAATGCACATTCTAAGTGACCCATTCTTCTTCTTTACAAATAACACCGGTGCACCCCAAGGTGAATGACTAGGTATAATAAATCCCTTCTCCAACAAATCTTTCAATTGTTCCTTTAACTCCCTCAACTCCGTCGGGGCCATACGGTAAGGGGGAATGGATATGGGTTGAGTTTCATAAAGGAGATCTATACTAAAATCTATCTCCCTTTTGGGAGGGACACCGAGAAGGTCATTTGGGAAGACATCAAGGAACTCATTTACAATAGGAACTAACTAAATGGAAAGGACTTTGGACTCCACATCATTAACCCTCACAAGATGATACAAAAACCCCCTACAAATCAACTTATGGGCTTTAATGCATGAAATAAATCTACCTTTGACCACCACATCTTCACTTTCCAACTCAAGGATAGGTTCATTAGGAAATTGAAACTTGACCATACGGGTTCTACAATCAATAGAAGCATAATAGGAATGCAACCAATCCATCCCAAGTATGATATGAAAATCTACCATATCTAGTTCAACATGATCACAAGGTAACAACTTAGGTAAAATGCAAATTGGACAACTCCTATAAACATTACTAGCAATAATAGAGGCACTAATAGGAGTAGACACTTCATATGACTCATGCAACAGCTCGAGAACAACATAGAACCTTTTAGCAACAAAATGGGTAACAAAGGAAAGAGTGCCACCAGGATCAATCCAAGCATACACATCAAGGTCAAAGATTTTCAACATACCGGTAACAACATTGGGGACCTCACCACCCCATGCCTCCCATGTAAAACATAAAATTGATTATCCCTTAGGGTACCACCATGAGGATGACTTCTCCCCAGTGGAACCGCATTAGCATCCCTGACTTTGCCACAATTTCTTGGATGATCTACCTTCTTGTGCCCAAGCTCCCCATAAAAAAATCTTGCATTAGAATCTTTTAAACATAGACCTTTGTAACCCTTTCCATATGTAGGACACACATTGATAGGAGCCACAACACTAACACCTTGAGGCCTAGGGAGGTCATTGGCAAAACCCATATTAGTAGCATGGTGAGACACTTGGCCTTGATAGAACCAACCTTTTGGAATTTACCTTCAAGATGGGCCCTCTTGGCCTCATGCCCCCTTCTCTTCCTTAATTTCTCCTCCTCCATTTGCTTGGCATAGGTCATCACGAGACAAGTCCATATCACTAATTAGCATGGTGAACCATCATTCTTCACTTACCAAGTTAGAGACCCCCATCATAAACTTGTTCATCCTGGATCTAGGATCGGCCACTAAATGAGGAGCATGCTTTAAAAGTTGATTAACTTGAGGGCATACTCCCTCACACTCATAACACCTTATTTCAAGTTCATAAACTCCACCAACTTAGCTTTCCTAAGCTCAAGAGGGAAAAACCGACTAAGGAATCCTAATTTAAACTCCTCTTAAAGCACCACATCACCAACTCCCTTTTCACCCCTCTATTATACATACCATACTTGAGTTACTCCTTTGAGCCAAAACGCTGCCAACTTCGTCTTTTCATTTAGCCCAAAACCCATGATACTCAAGATTTTATAGATCTTATCAATGAACTCTTATGGATCTTTGACCATCTTTGACCTATAGAAAACTAGAGTATTCAACCTCATAAAGTCTCTTACCCTAGCTCTGGGGTAGTAGCATGAGGGGCTTGGGCCCCTTTACTAACTTGGTTGGCCACCACTTGGGCAAGCATAGTAAGAGCATCCCGGAGCTCACCATTGGTGTGATACACCATAACTTTAAGCACTTGTATACCCATGTTTCAAGCCTTATTTGGTTAGTTTGGGGGCATATTAGATTCATAGGAGACTCCTAGTACCTAAATAAGTTAAAGACTTCCCTAAAAGTTGAGTTTTGGGTGTTATTTCATATAAGGGTCAACTTTAAACTTGCATAATTTTTAGGACATTTGGAACTGGGTGGCCCACAACATGTTAAATGAATTCCCTTTGAGTTAGATTCGCAATGTACTTGGTTTCACCTCATTCCAAGGTCAGATGAGCGAGTTATGATCATTTTCATAAGACCCTCCCATGCAGTGATGTCACACGGGCATTTATATGGGTAGTGGTGGCTTATACGGGTCTTATGAGGCATGTGAGGCTGGAAAAAAACATTTTGAGCCTATGTCATGGACTACGTCTAATGGAATGGGTCGTAAATGTTGCTATTGGTCGTGAGGAGGGGCATGAAGGTGAGTAAGGGAGTCTTGGCATGCGTGGAAGTGAGTTTGAGGCTAAGGCATGGACCATGGCCACCCACACGGGTCGTGGCAGGTGGCACAGGTTGTGTCCCTTGGCATGGGTTCTGGCCAATATTTTTTAGCACCATGTATGGTGCCACGAGCCTTCACAGAATGGTAAGCTCTGAGATAGGTGGCACAGGTTGTGTCCCTTGGCATGGGTTCTGGCCAATATTTTTTAGCACCATGTATGGTGCCACGAGCCTTCACAGAGGCTGTGAAACTCCACACGACCCGTGGAGGCCTCCGAGGTCATGACCAAACGTCTTTTTTCCAATCGATTCCAACTTTAATTTTTGGACTAAGTACCTTATCACAGGTACTCCACATGACCTATGGGGCCTTCAGTTAGGCAAAACTTTGCCCATTTTTCCATCCACTCACTAATGGCATTTTCAAGCTATCTTAACCTTCCTAGAAGACCTAAAGCCTAATCCTAAGGACCTAATTTCACTACTCTCATCTCAATCACAATCCCAAATCCTCTCAAGAGCCTCTACCAAGCCCCAACTAATGTTCTAGGAAATCCAAGAATAAGATTGGATTCCAAGATCATTTCCAAGCCCCCATTCTTTCCAATCTCAATTCTGAGCAACTCTAGACCTAAGGTATGTGAGCTTCTTTCATAGGTTCCTTCCAACCATGATACCCAAGATTCCTTTTTTCTAAATTTCATGATTTAAAGTTGAGCTTACAAATTGGTTTACTATCATGAACATGTCTATGAATTATGTTAAAACTATGTAAAGTTATGACTATTTTGCTATATTGTGAGCTATATATCTTGGATCTATTATAAGTTTTGATGAGGAGTTTTGATGTGAATGTCTTGGGGGTATTACAAGTTGTTAATTGATGGTTTTACAATAGATGTTCTTGCATGATTTCATCTCTAAATTGCATAGTCTTACACCCTCATTGTACATATGCCAAGTGTTTGATAAAATGTTTGGTTATAGTTTCTTGAGGAATTGAAGGTCCAAAGCATGAGATATGATATGAAAATTGTTATAATGATAAATTCTATATAAATTAGTGTATTCAACCATACTCAACCAAGGTGAGGGTTTGTACTCATCAACTATGTGAGGGGTTAGTATTTCACGACCTAGGATCTTTGGGGTGTGACCATCATCAACCGAGTTGGGAGTTTGTAATCATCAACTATGTGAGGGGTTTATACTTCACTACCTAGGATAATTGGGGTGTGACCAACATCAACCATGTGAGGTATTTGTACCTCACCACCTAGGATGATTGGGGTGTGACCATTATCAACCAACCAAGGTTGGAAAGCTAGCTTGGTCTCTTCTTTATATATGATAGGTTATATGAGCATGATTTACTTTAACTTTGTTGATATATGCTATATTACTATATTATGCCTATTATCTATTGTTACGTATTTTGATTATGATGCCTATTCCTTGTTGTATTACATCTCACATACTTAGTAGATTCAAACGTACTAACACATACTCTTGCCTATATGATATCACCATGTAGGAATTGGTGCCTGAGTTGATCCTTCTCCTCCTCTTCCATGTGGCTAGACGATGCTATTCCAAGCTTGACATCTAGGCCTTAGGCTTGGGTCATGACAAACTTGGTATCAGAGCACTAGATTAATAGATCATTGGAGTCCTACACACCAAGTCGATTAGAGTCCTATTCATGGTTATGAAGTGCACCATGACTATGAATAGGAGGTTATGAGGCATTGTAGAAAATATTTCCCTTCTTCATGTCCTAAGTCATGCTATAGAGTTGTGGTAAGTATTCCCCCCTAATGATTATTATTTGTTATACTAGATCATATCAAATACTAGAGGAAGGCGAGCCCAAACTACTGAGGAGAAACCTACCAATGGTAAGCTCTGAGATGCCCTTACTATGCTTGCTCAAGTGGTGGCCAACCAAGTCCAACAAGGGACCTAAGCCCCTCATACAACTACCCCAGAAGCTAGGGTAAGAGACTTCATGAGGATGAATCCTCCAGTTTTCCATGGGTCAAAGGTGGATGAAGATCTACAAGAGTATATAGATGAAATCTACAAAATCTTATTTATCATGGGTGTTGGGACAAATGAAAAGGCAGAGTTGGTGGCGTACCAAGTCAAAAGGGTGGCTCCAATTTGGTTTCATCAGTGGAAAGGTGAGAAGGGTAATGGCTATGTGGTGCTTTGGGAGTAATTCAAATTGGCCTTCCTTAAAGTTGATTGAGTTTATGAACTTGAAACAAGGTGGTATGAGTGTGAGGGGGTATTCTCTCAAATTTAATCAACTTTCAAAGTATGCTCCTCATTGGAGGTCGATCCAAGGTCAAGGATGAATAAGTTTATTTTGGGGGTTTCTGACTTGGTAAGTGAAGAATGTGGGTCCGCCTTGCTTATTGGTGATATAGATTTGTCGCAGTTTATGACAATTGCCGAGCAAATGGAAAAAGAAAAATTGAGAAAGAGGAGGGGCCATAAGGCCAAGAGGGCCCAGTTTGCGGGTAAGTTCTAAAAGGGTGCTAGATTTCACCAAGAAGAAGGGATTTGCCAATCACTTCCCTAGGCCTCAAGGTGTTGATAGAGAAGATCCTATAGAGGTGTGTCCTAAATATGGAAGGAAGCATACAAGTCCATGTTTGAAAGGTTCTAATGCATGCTTTAAATGTGGGGACCTTGTTTCCAAGAAAGTATATTGTCCAAGAAGTCATGGTAAGGGTCGGGGTGCAAATGCGGTTCTATTAGGTAGAGATGGTCCTCAAGGTGGTACCCCAAGGCACAAATGGTTTTATGCACTACATGGAAGGCAAGGGGTTGGTAAGGTTCCCAATGTTGTTACCAGTATGTTGAAAATCTTTGACTTTGATGTATATTCTTTGATTGATCCAAGTGCCACTCTTTCCTTTGTTATCCCTTTTGTTGCTAGAAAGTTCCATGTTGTCCCCAAGTTATTGCATGAGTCATATGAAATATCTACTCTTATTAGTTCCTGTATTGTTTCTAGCAAAGTTTATAGAAGTTGTCCTATTTGTATTTTGCATAAGTTGATGCCTTATGATCTTGTTGAATTAGACATGGTATATTTTGATGTCATTCTTGGGATGGATTGATTGCATGCTTACTATGTTTCTATTGATTGTTGAACCCATAGGGTCAAGTTTCACTTCCTAAATGACCCATTCTTGAGTAGGAAAGTCAAGATATGGTGGTCAAGGGTAGATTCATTTCATGCATTAAAGCCCATAGGTTGATCTGCAAGTGGTATTTGTAACATCTTGTGAGAGTAAAAGATGTGGAGTCAAAAGTGCCTCCCATAGAGTCAGTTTTGGTTGTAAATAAGTTTCTTGATGTCTTCCCAAATGACCTTCATAGTATCCTTCCCGAAAGGGAGATATATTTTAGCATAGATCTCCTTCCCGATACTCAACCTATCTTCATTCCCCCTTATCGTATGACCCCAACGGAGTTGAAGGGGTTAAAGGAGCAATTGAAAGGTTTATTGGAGAAGGGATTTATTAGGCCTAGCCAATCAACTTAGGGTGCACCGGTGTTGTTCTCAAAGAAGAAGGATGGGTCACTTAGAATGTGCATTGACTACCGAAAACTCAATAGGGTCTCTATAAAGTAGAAATATCCTCTTCCAAGGATTGATGACTTGTTTGACCAATTGTAAGGGGCTAGCCTTTTGTCTAAGATTGATCTTCGGTCCGGGTATTATCAAATGAAGGTGAGGGAGTGTGATATTCCCAAGAAGGCCCTTTGGACTAGATATGGGCATTATGAATTCATGGTTATGTCTTTTGGGTTAACTAATGCTCCGGCCATCTTCATGGACCTAATGAATAGGGTCTTCAAACCTTACCTTGATTCCTTTGTTATAATTTTGGTTGATTTGATCTATTCACATAGTAAGGGTTATTTGAGGGTTGTGTTACAAAGATTGCGGCAAGAGAAATTATATGCTAAATATAAAAAGTGTGAATTTTAGTTGAAGCAGGTTGCATTTTTCAGTATGTGGTGTCGGGGGATGGTATAAAAATGGATCCTAAGAAAACTGATGTGATTAGGAATTGGGCTAGACCATTGACCCCATCAGATATTAGGAGCTTCTTTGGCCTTATGAGTTACTATAGAAGGTTCGTGAATGGGTTCTCCTCTATTTATTCCCCTATGACAAAGTTGACTCAAAAGAAGGTTAAGTTTATGTAGACCGATGAATGTGAGAAAAGCTTCCAAACATTGAATGATAGACTTGTGTCTACTCCTATATTATCACTAGTAGATAGGCTTAAGGGTTTTGTTATGTATTATGATGCATGTAAAGTTGATTTGGGTTTTGTGCTTAAGCAAAATGGTAAGGTCATAGCCTATGCTTCTAGGCAACTCAAAGTGCATGAAAAGAACTACCCAATCCATGATCTTGAATTGGCCACCGTGGTGTTTGCACAAAAGATTTAGCCGCATTAGTTGTATGGGGTGCATGCTGATGTCTTCACCGATCATAAGAGCCTTCAATATGTCTTCACACAAAAAGATCTAAGAGCCTCCAATATGTCTTCACTAAAAAAGATCTCAACTTGAGGCAAAGAAGGTGGTTAGAATATCTTAAGGACTATGATATGAGTTTGCATTACCACCGGGGTAAGACAAATGTTATGGCGGATGCTTTGAGTTGGGTTATTGTGGGTAGTCAAGCAGTGTTGTTATGGTTGATGGTTCTAAATCTTCACTAGTTGATGAGGGGATAGCAAAACAAGATCTAGACTCCTCCTTGCTTGAGTTGAAGGCTTTGGTGAAAAAGGGCAAGATAGAGGTTTTCTCCCTAGGGGGAGATGGGGCCCTTATATACCAAGGTAGGTTATGTCTGCCATAGGTTGATGGTTTGAGGGAGAAGGTTCTTGATGAAGCCCATAACTCCGCTTAATCTATCCACCCCGGTTCCACCAAAAAGTATAGAGGCTTAAGGGATGTGTATTGGTGTGGAGGCATGCAGAGGGACATTACGAAATTCCTTTCTGGTTGCCATAGTTGTCAACAAGTTAAAGCAATACATCAAAGGTCGGGTGGCCTAACCCAAGACATAGTGATTCCTACTTGGAAGTGGGAGGCAAATTAATATGGATTTTGTGGTTGGATTGCCCAAGAGTAGAAAAAGGTTTTGATTCCATTTTGGTGGTGGTTGATAGGATGCTAAAATCGGTTCACATTCTACCGGTTAAGACCACATATGGGGTTGAAAAGTATGCAAGATTGTACACCCATAAGTTTGTGAGGTTACATAGGGTTCCTTTGTCCATCATATCAGATCATGGTTCACATGACTAAAGATTTTTCAAGGTTGTACATCCATGACTTAGTAAGGTTGCATGGGGTTCCTTTGTCCATCTTATCGGATCGTGGGGCACAATTTACTTCACATTTTTAGAGATCTTGCTATAGGGGTCTTGGTACAAAAGTTCACCTTAGTATGACCTTCCACCCTCAAACGGATAGCCAAGCTGAAAGAACCATTCAAAGCCTTGAAGATATGCTTAGGGCATGTGTATTAGAGTTGAGGGGTAGTTAGGATGACCATCTTATTTTGATTGAATTTGCATACAACAATAGCTATCACTCTAGCATCAGTGTAGCTCCTTTGAGGCTCTTTATGCGAGGCGATGTAGATCACGGTCCGGTTGGTTTGATGTTTGTGAATTGGCTTTATTGGGACCACATCTGGTTATGGATGCTCTTGAGAAGGTTAGGATGATTAGGGAAACATTAAGAACGGACCAAAATCATCAAAAATCCTATGCAGATGTGAGAAGAAGAGACCTTGAATTCAAAGTGGTTGATTGGATTTATTTGAAGGTCTCTCCAATGAAAGGTGTGGTTTGTTTTAATAAAAGGGGGAAGTTGATTCCAAGGTACATTGGTCCTTATGAGGTCTTGAAAAGGGTTGGCAAGGTAGCTTATGAGTTGAAATTGCCTAGTGAAATAAACATGGTTCATTCGGTGTTCCATGTCTCTATGTTGAGAAAATGTACAGGTGACCCTAATGCCATTGTACCTCTTGATGTGGTTGGTGTTGTTGAGGATAACTTGTCTTATGAGGAGGTCCCGATTCGGATTATGTATAGGCAAGTGAAGAGATTGAGAAACAAGGAGATGATATCCATTAAGGTCCTTTGGAGGACCCAACAAGTAGAAAACACCACATGGGAGGTCGAAATGGACATGCAAAAGTGGTATCCTTATCTTTTCCACTCCGCTCAAGCCTAAGGTACTAATCCTAAGTCCCCTATACAATTTTAAGTCTTAATTTTTGGCCTTAAGCCATTGCATGTATTCATGTTTATATGGACAAGGTTTTATTGTAAATTTTGATGTTCATGTTGAGACTTTTGAAAATCATGTTTAGATACATTTGTTGCATCTATATTAGGGTAAAAATCTTCATGACTACCTTTCTTGTGTACATTTCTTTTACATTCGGGGATGAATGTTCCCAAGGGGGAGATATTGTGACACCCCGTAACATTATGATCTTGTATACCCATGTTTCAAACCTCATTTGGTTAGGTTGGGGGTGTATTAGGTTCATGGGAGACTCCTAGTACCTAAACGAGTTCAAGACTTCCCTAAAAGTTAAGTTTTGGGTGTTGTTTCATACAAGGGTCAAATTTAAACTAGCATAATTTTTACCATATTTGGAACTGGGCAGCCCACAACATGTCAAATGAAATCCCTTTGAGTTAGCTTCGTAACGCAATTGATTTCATCTCCTTCTGAGAATGGATGAGGGAGTTATGATTGTTTTTGTAGGACCCTCCCGTGAAGTGATGTCACACGAACATCTATACGGGCAGTGATGGCTTGTACGGGTCATGTGATGCATGTCCGGCCGAGTAAAAGCATAATGACACTAAGCTAGGGACTATGACTAGTGCCACAGGTTGTGAGACTTTCCACTGGTCGTGAGGAGGGGCGTGAAGGTGAGTAAGGGAGGCTTAGCATGCGTGGAGGTGAGTTTGAGGCTAAGGCTTGGACCACCGCCACCCACAGGGGTTGTGGTAGATGGTATAGGTCATGGCCATTGCCGTGGGGCCTGGGAAACATTTTCCAGCACCAAGTATGGTGCCATGAGCCTCCACACGAGCCGTGAAGCTCCATACGATCTGTGGAGGCCTCTGTGGTCATGACGAGATGTCTTTTTTCCAATCGATTACAACTTCAATTTTTGGACTAAGTACCTTGTCATAGGCACTCCACACAACCCGCAGAGTGCCATAAGACCTGTGGAGCCTTCAATGAGGCAACACTTTGCCCATTTTTCCATCCGTTCACTAATGGTATTTTCATAAATGCTAATTATCCTAATGACTCTTTTTTGCTTTTTAGGCTATCTTAACCTTCCTAGAAGACCTACACCTTAATCCTAAGGACCCAATTTCACTACTTTCATCTCAATCAGACTCCCAAATCCTCTCAAGAGCCTCCATCAATCCCCAATTGAATTTCAAGGAAACCCAAGAAGAAGATTGCATTCCTAGATCATTTCCAAGGCTCCATTGTTCCAAATCTCAATTCCGAGCAACTCTAGACCTAAGGTATGTAAGTTTCTTTCATGTCTTTCTTTCACTAATGATACCCATGTTTCCTTTTTCCTAAATTGCATGATTTAAAATTGAGTCTACAAATGGGTTTACTATTTCTTCTACCCATGGTGCTCTAATCTCCTTTTACTAAATTTACATGATTTAAAGTTGATTTTACAAATTGGTTTACTATTATAAACATGTCTATGAACTATGTTAAAGCTATGTAAAGTTATGACTATTTTGCTATGTTGTGAGCTATATATCTTGGATCTATTGTAAGGTTTGATGAGGGGTTTTGATGTAAATGCCTTGGGGGTGTTACAAGGTGTTAATTTATGATTTTATAATAGATTTTCTTTCATGATTTCATCTCTAAATTGCATGGTCTTCCCTATTGTACATCCGCCAAGTGTTTGATAAAATGTCCAGTTATGGTTTCTTGAGGAGTTGAAGGTCCAAAGAATGAGATATCATATGAATGATTCCATAATGAGGAAATGAGCTTATGCGCATAATAAATTCTATATAAAGTGTTATATTAGACCATACTCAACCGAGGTGAGGGTTTGTACTCATCAACCATGTGAATGGTTAGTACTATACCACCTAGGATGATTGGGGTGTGACCATCATCAACTGAGTTAGGGGTTTGTACTCATCAACCATGTGAGGGGTTTATACTTTACCACCTTGGATGATTGGGGTGTGACCATCATCAACTGAGTTAGGGGTTTGTACTCATCAACCATGTGAGGGGTTTATACTTTACCACCTTGGATGATTGGGGTGTGACCAACATCAACCATGTGAGGGATTTATACCTCAACACCTTGGATGATTGGGGTGTGACCATCATCAACCAACCAAGGTTGGAAAGCTAGCTTGGTCTCTTCTTTACATATGATATCTTATATGAGCATGATTTACATAAGCATGTTTTACTTTAGCATTGATCATACATGCTATATTACTATATTTTGCCTGTTTTCTATTGTTACGAATTTCGATTATGATGCCTATTCCTTGTTGTAATGCTCCCCACATACTTAGTACATTCAAACGTACTAACACATACTCTTTCCTAAATAAATCACCATGTAGTTATCGGTGCCCGAGTTGATCCTCCTCCTTCTCCATGTGGCTAGATGGTGTTATTCTAAGCTTGTTGGTGAGTCCTCTATTCCGAGGACCTTAGTTATGTTTTCTCTTATCTATATATTGATACACTTTCTTACATTCTATTTGACTTTGAGGGTGAGCCTAGTTACCTTGTCTTGGCCCCATTCTATCTATGTATTTAGAGTTGTTTGTTGCAACAGTTGTGTTTTTATGATATAAGTTATGGCTCCTTGTCTTGTAATGTTGTTGTTTTGGCAAGTTTTCCCTTAACCCCATTGCCATTGTTTTAACAAATATATGTTTTGTATGCTTCCTCTAGTGTTTGGCATGATCTAGCATAGCAAAGAACAATCGTTAAGGGGGAAAAACATATCAAAACTCTATAGCACGACTTAGAATATGAAGAAGGGAAATATTTCCTAAAACATCTCAGAGCCTCCTATTCACAGTCATGGCGCACTTCATAACCATGAATAGGACTCTAATCGACATGGTGTTTTTGACTTCGAGGATCTATCAACCTAGTGCTCTGACACCAAGTTCATCTCTAAGCTAAGATATGTGGGTTTCTTTCATGGTTCCTTTCACCCATGATACCCAAGCCTCCTTTTTCTAAAATTGCATGATTTAAAGTTGATTTACAAATGGGTCTTGCTTATTATGAAATTCACTACACACTATGTTAAAGCTATGTAAAGTTGTGACTATTTTACTATGTTTTGAGCTATAAATCATTGATCTATTGTAAGATTTGATGACGGGTTTTGATGTATATTGCTAGAGAATGTAGGAAGTTGTTGATTAATTGTTTTACAATGTATTTTCTTGCATGATTTCATCTTTAAATTGCATGGTTTTATATTACCATTTCACACCCTCTAAGCATTTGATAAAATATCCGAATGTGGTTTCTTGAAGAGTTAAAGGTCCAAAGCATGAGATATGATATGAATGACTATATGATGATAAAAGGAGCTTATGTACATGATAAATTCTGAATAAAGTGTTGCATTAGATCATGCCCAATTCGGGGGTGACTAAGAACTCGAATAACCTAGATGGGAGTTCATACTCATCAACCTAGTGAAGGGTTTATACTTCTCCACCTGGTGATGGGGTGGCATCATTACTAACCTAGATAGAGGTTTATATTCATTAACCTAGGAAAGGGCTTGTACTTCTCCATCATGGTGATAGGGTAGCATTATCACCAATGTAGATGAGGGTTAGTACTCATCCACCTAAGGGATGGGGCGGCATCAACACTAACCTGCCAAAGGGTTGTACATTTGGAAATACATTTTGGTCTCTTTTACACATATGATATCCTATATAAGCATGAGTACTTAAGCATGTTTTACTTATGCATTGATTACCTTGCCATATTGTTATATTATGTCTATTGCCTATTGATATGCATTTTGATTATGATGCTTAATTCTTGTTTGCATTGCATCGTACATACTTAGTACACTCAAATGTACTAACGCATACCCTATGCCTATTGATGTGACCATGTAGGAAGGGTGCCTAAGTTAATCTTGCTTCTCGACGTGGCTAGTTTGGTGCTATTCAAGCTAGTTGGTGAGTCCTTCACTTTCAGGACCTAGTTTATGTTTCTTCTATTATGTATTGAGATACTCTTCTTTATTGTCTATCTTGACTATGAGGGTGAGTCCAATTACTTTGTCTTGGAAATCTTGAGTATCATGAGTGTTGGGCAATATGAAAAAGGCAGAGTTGGCTGCGTACTAACTCTAAGGGGTAGCTAAAATATGGTATGAACAATAGAAGGGTGAAAAGGGGGTTGGTAATGTGATGCTTTGGGAGGAGTTCCAATTGGACATCCTTAGTGGGTTTTTCCGTCTTGAGCTTAGGGAAGCTAAGTTGGTGGAGTTTATGAACTTGAAACAAAGTGCTATGAGAGTGAGGGAATATGCCCTCAAATTTTATCAACTTTCAAAGTATGCTCCTCATTTGATGGCCGATCCTAGATCTAGGATGAACAAGTTTGTGATGGGGGTCTCCGACTTGGTAAGTAAAAAATGTTGATCCACCATGCTAATTAATGATATGGACTTGTCTCGGTTGATGACCTATGCCAAGAAAATGGAGGAGGAGAAATTAAGGAAGAGAAGGGGGCATGAGGGCAAGAGGGGCGTCTTAGGGGTAAGTTCCAAAGGGGTGGCCTATTCCATCAAGGACAAGTGTCTCACCATGCTACTAATAGGGGGGTTTGCCAACTACCTCCCTAGGCCTCAAGGTGTTGGTGTTGGTGTTGTGGCTCCCATTGATGTGTGTCCAATATGTTGAAAGGGTCATAAAGTCCTATGTTTGAAAGATTCTAATGTATGCTTTTGTTATCGGGAGCTTGGGCACAAGAAGGTAGATTGTCCAAGAAACTGTGGCAAGGTCCAACATGCTAATGCGGTTCCATTGGGGAGAGGTGGTCCTCAAGGTGGTGCCATAAGGGACAATTGATATTATGCTCTCCATGGGAGGCAAAGGGTTGGTGAGTTCCCCGATATTGTGATCGGTATGTTGAAAATCATTGACCTTATGTGTATGCTTTGATTGATCTGGGTGGCACCCTTTCCTTTGTTACCCCTTTTTTTGCTAAAAGGTTCCATGTTGTTCCAAAGCTGTTGCATGAGTCATATGAAGTATCTAATCCTATTGGTGCCTTTATTGTTGCTAGGAAAGTTTATAGAAATTGTCCCATTTGTATTTTGCATAAGTTATTGCCTTGTGATCTTGTTGAACTAGGCATGGTAGATTTTGATGTCATACTTAGGATGGATTGCTTGCATGCCTACTATACTTCTATTGATTGTAGAACCCAGAGGGTCAAGTTTCAATTTCCTAATAAACCCTTCCTTGAGTGAAAAACTCAAGATGTGGTGGTCAAGGGTATATTCATTTCATGCATTAAAGCCCATAAGTTGATTTCTAGGGGGTGTTTGTATCATCTTATGAGGGTTAAAGAGTCCAAAGTCCCTTCCATTGAGTTGGCTCCCATTGTAAACGAGTTCCTTGATGTCTTCCCAAATGACATTCCTGGTGTCTCTCCCAAAAGGGAGATAGATTTTTGTATAGATCTCTTTTCCGATACTCAACCTAACTTCATTCCCCCTTACTGTATGGCCCCAGCAGAGTTCAAGGAGTTAAAGGAACAGTTGAAAGATTTGTTGGAGAAGGGATTTATTAAACGTAGTCAATCACCTTAGGATGTACCAGTGTTGTTTGTAACAAAGAAGGATACAACAACCTACTATCCATTTATCCTACAACTTTAATTCGCGACCTCCACTTCTTCCTATCTAAAGTCATGTCCTCGGTGAGATTAAGAGTCTCCATATCATGTCTTATCACTTCCCCCCAGTAGAAAAGAAGGATGGGTCACTTAAAATGTGCATTGACTACTCGCAACTTAATAGGATCACTATAAAGAATAGATATCCTCTTCCAAGAATTGATGACTTGTTTGACCAATTGCAAGGGGCTACCTTTTTCTCTAAGATTGACCTTCAGTCCGGGTACCATCAAGTGAGGGTGAGGGATTATGATATCCCTAATACGACCTTCCAAACTAGATATGGGAATTATGAGTTTATTGTGATGTCTTTTAGGTTAACTAATACACTGGCCATCTTCATAGACCTAATGAATACGGTTTGCAAACCCCACCTTAATTCCTTTGTTGTGGTCTTCATTGATGATATTTTGATCTATTCCCATAGTAGTGATGAGCATATGGGTAATTTGAGGATCATGTTGCAAAGATTGAAGGAGAAGAAATTGTATGCCAACTATGAAAAGTGTGAGTTTTGGTTGAAGGAGGTTGCATTCTTGGGTCATGTGGTGTCAGGGGATAGTATTAAAAGTGGATTTTAAGAAGATCAATGTGATTAGAAATTGGCCTAGACCATTGACCCCGTCGAATATTAGGAGTTTCTTGGGCCTTGCGAGTCACTATAGAAGGTTTATGAATGGGTTCTCCTCTATTACTTCCCCCATGAAAAAATTGACTCAAAAGAAGGTTAAGTTTGCTTGGATCGATGAATGTGAGAGAAGCTTCCAAACATTGAAGGATTGGCTTGTGTCCGCTCCTATATTATTACTACCGGATGGGCTTGAGGGTTTTGTTGTGTATTGTGAAGCTTCAAGAGTTGGTTTGGGCTATCTGCTTATGAAAAATTATAAGGTCATAGCTTGTGCTTCTAGACAACTCAAACTGCGTAAAAGGAACTACCCTACCCATAATCTAGAGTTAGCAGCCATGGTGTTTGCATTACAGATTTGGCGTCATTACTTATATAGGGTGAATGTGGATGTCTTCACCATTCATAAGAACCTCCAATATGTCTTCACTAAAAAAGATCTCCATATTAGACAAATATGGTGGCTAGAACTTCTCAAAGATTATGACATGAGTGTGCATTATCATCGGGGTAATGCAAATGTGGTGGCGGATACTTTGAGTGGGGTGTGCATGGGTAACCTAGATCATGTAGACGGTGGTGATAGAGATATGGCTAGGGAAGTGCATAGATAAGCTAGATTGGGGGTCAAAATTAGGGGGTAAAGAATCTAACCCTGATTTAAGAGCAAAGATTTAGCAATTACGAAATTTCAAGAACGCAATTCCAGTAGGTTTCTGCGTCGCCTCCGTACGTGTCCCTATGTTATTTTGGACATTGTTTTTCATATTTGGTCCAAGACTTTAAGTCTTAAGCCTAAAAGTCCCCATACATGTTTTTACCTATACTTAACCATGACTTTAAGCCTAAAAGTTTCATGGATAAATCAAGACTTTAAGTCTTAAGCCTAAAAGTTCCCATACATGTTTTTACCTATACTTAACCAAATTTCACCCTCATACTACACTAAACATTTTCCAATACTCACTCAAACACATAGTCACCTCTATAAAACTTTTAGGCTTAAGACTTAAAGACTTAAAGTCTTGGTTAAGTATAAGTAAAAACATGTATGGGAACTTTTAGGTAAAAACATGTATTGGAACCTTGGTTTATCCATGAAACTCGATACCTTGTTGGAACTGGTCATCCTCAAACCGAGCCCTCTTGGACTCTCCACTCATCTTTTTCCTAAGCTTCTCACCCTCAAGTTGTTCATCATAAGTCATGAGGCGGGAAAAATCCATATCATTAATCAACTTACCTTACCACTACCTAGGTAGAGAGGCTGTTTCCTTGGA
>DF357525.1:44494-57994 GCA_000787875.1 Solanum virginianum
ATCTAAAATGACTATTTGAAGCTGATCGAACCATTAGAATTTCATTATAAGGCCATCTTTATAGAGATTTCACCAAAGTCAATCATTTAAACTCCAAGAGCCCCAAAATATAAAAATTGACATAAAAATCAAATGAATGACCAAACGACCAAGCTGTCAATGCCGGCAAGTCATAAGTGACTTGGAATTGCTTACAAAAAAGTTCTAAATACTGAAAAGGGTGAAGAGTAGAGAAAATAACCTAGAGGGTCATTATAACATCCACTACTATAAAGACTTTCATCCCTGAAAGTCAAGGAGAATCCCAGTCTCAAAGCATGAAAAGACGAGGATGCCGGCCTACATTCTCTGATAGATGCACAGGCACCCTTATGCGATGAACAACACTAGGATGGAGCTCCATCCTAGGAGAAAATATTTAACTTACCTCAAAAACTCTTCCAAGTCCTTCCTCAATGCTAGTCTCCACTCAGCTACACCAAAAGTAGTTGAAATTACCATAATCACCCAATAAAAGCAAA
The DNA here is from genome assembly GCA_000787875.1 of Solanum virginianum. NCBI lineage: Eukaryota > Viridiplantae > Streptophyta > Magnoliopsida > Solanales > Solanaceae > Solanum > Solanum virginianum. The sequence goes on from DF357525.1 coordinate 45,016, forward strand.
AACCATACAAAATCACAACTTAAGCATTGTAGAACAATAGAAGAAACCAAAACAACCTCATCATCTGGAATGCCTACTTCAAATACAAAATCCAACAACTCTGGCCATTAGGAGCATCTTGTCAGTCCTTAATTATCTTGAAAATCTCCAACACGGTATGAATCCCATCAACCAAAACTTTACAACACAAGCTTTTGGAGATAGACACACCTTACGAATATCAAAGAACAATTCTCAAAACCAATAATTTTAATCTTAAATATCACTTTTTGAACTAACCACTCTAATGCAAAGAAATACAAAGTCGATATACAGTCACAAACATAGTCAACTAGTTGATAATGACCTAGCAATACTAATTCCATTCATCTAACACTACAACCAGGCATGATAAAATGAACCCCCAAGTATAATCACAAGTTCACAGACTCCACAAATTACTTAGCCCCTATCTTATAGATGAATCCTCTAAGCAAAATCTCACTTTCAGACTAATCTTAATATTCTAACTCACCGGGACCATACCTTTGAAAGCCATTACCACCACGCAGGGAATCAACAACATCATCAATAAGTCATAACAATAAACTACACCTCCAAATCCCAGTTAGCCATAACCAATCAGCCACAACACTCAAAAGAAGAGAATTCAGGAAGATCGAACAAACGAGTTATAACACCACAGTCGAAGAAAGACCACAAGAAAGAAAGGAAGCTATCAATATAAACTACCTTGTTATACTTAAGGCTACATGACTCAACATATACAACCATCTATAACCACCATTTCTAAACCACAAAATCAGAGGAAAATCATAAAATTAAGGAAACTTCTAAGCCTACTAGGTCCAACTACAACCTCAAAAATCACACCTACCAACACACCTCTCTCGACATCAACCTCATACCAGCTAACACTATTATGCGTCTGTCACAATCCAAGCCTAGGTCCTAGACGTGACATGGCAAATGGGAACCTAAAGGGATCCAAAACAAGCCTGTTAGCATATCATTTATACATCCTTGGTCGCAGAAAAAATTAAACAACAATAAAATAGTATAAACAAGGATAAAAGGACTAATGGAAGTCTTTAGATAACCCTAAACCAACAAGAGTCAAGAATATCGCATAATTACATCACTTGTCTAAAAACACCTCTAACATAGATTGGGCGGGGGCCAAGACAACTTTCCAAACTCACCCTTTTAGTATCAAAGTTCAATGTAAAGAAATAACAATAGTAAGAGTGCAAAGCTAGTGTCCTCGAACTTGAGGATTCACCAATAACTTATCTTCAAGATGACCATCTAGCCATGGGGAGGATGATCATGAGGGGCTTTGGTTCCTACATGGTAACATCATGTAGGCATAGAGTATGTGTTAGTTCGTTTGAATGTACAAAGTATGTAGGATGCAATGCAACAAGAGATAGACAATATAATCAAAATGTATATACATGAGCAAGAGATAGTATATTAGCAACATGGCATGCATGATCAATGCTTGAAGTAAAATATGCTTATATAGAATATAATACATGTGAAGGAAGAGAGCATCATTATAGACAAAACAAAATAGTACACGGAATCCAAGGCATACCACCCCTTGGAAGGCGATTGAGGTATCAACCCCTCAATTGGTAGTACGGGCTTACCACCCCTCGATAAGGCAATTGAGGTATCTATCCCTCAATTAGTAGTACAGGTTTACCACCCCCAACAAGGCGATTGAGGTATATACCCCTCAACGTGGTAGTACGGGCATAACACCCCCCAATAAGGCGATTGAGGCTTAGCACCCCCTCAATAAGATGTGGTCAACTTGCAACACATAGATACTTTTTAAGAAATCATCTCGAACAAACATTCCTTTTCATCATCATAAAGTCACTTAACTCATAAGCCATGCAGTAGACCTTCAATAACTCAAGAAACCTTAACCGGACATTTTATCGTTGGGCACCATGGGTGAAAGGACCTAATGGTTGAAACCCACATACCTTAATTTTGAAGATTTCCTTGATGAAGATTTGAATGAGAACTTGAAGCTTGAATGAATTCCTTGTGGTTCGGAATGAGTTTGGGACACTTGATTTTGGATGAAATATTTGGCTAAGTGTTAGAGAGGGTTTTGGGGAATGTCTTAAATGATATGGGGTTGAAAAATGATTAAGTATATGTGTTTTTACACATAGAAAGGCTTAGGCTCAAGATCCCAAGGCCTTGGACTGAATTGGAAAAATTGGCAACAAAAATACACAGGTCCGCGCCCTGGCCGCGTCGCGCCAGGGGCGCGGATCGATTCTGGATAAGAAATTTTTGGAAAATCAAATTTTGATATGGTTGCTCTAAAATCAGGGTTAGACCCATTTCCCATTCAATGTTGCTATCTGATCACGAATGTGAAGTCAGATTTTCAATTTCACACATGAATTTTGAGATACATGAAAATTACAAATACGGACATTTCCGAGGCACATTTTCGGACACTTTTTGGAGCATTTCAATATCTCTCCTCGGGAACATTCATCTCCGAATGTCAAAGAAGCATACATAAAAAGTGTAATCGTGAAGGAATCAGACCCAACAAGAATGCAAAAATGCACTTAAATACCACTTTCAAAAATCTCAATATTAGTATCAAAATCAACATGAACTTGTCAACATAAACACGAATGCATGAAAATGACATAAGGGCTGAGACATAAGACTTGAAATCACATAGGGAACTTAGAATTAGTACCTTAGGCTTGAGTAGAATAGAAGAGATAGGGATATCGCTTTTGCATGTCTGCCTCGACTTCCTATGTGACACTTTCAACTTGTTGGTTTCTCCAAAGAACCTTGATTGAAGCAACATCCTTGTTCCTCAACCTCTTCACTTGTCTATCCAAAATTTCTACCTGAACATCTTCACACCCAATGCCACATGACCCTTGTTCCTCAACCTCTTCACTTGTCTATCCAAAATTTCTACCTGAACCTCTTCATAAGTCAAATTCTCTTTAATAACATCCACAACATTAAGAGGCACAATATCAGTAGGGTCACCCACATACTTCCTCAACATAGACACATGAAAAACCAAATGAACCATATTCATATTATTGGGAAACTCCAACTTATAGGCCACCCTACCAATCCTCGTCAACACTCTATAAGGACCCACAAATCTTTGACTCAATTTACCATTTTTACCAAAATGAACCATACCCTTCATGGGTGAAACCTTCAAATATACCCAATCACCAACCTTAAATTCATGCTCCTTCTCCTCACATCGACATAGGACTTTTTGTCTACTTTGAATTGTTTTCATTCTTTCCCTTATCATCCTCACCTTCTCCATGGCCTCCATAACAAAATCCAGACCCAACAAAGTCGTCTCCCCTACCTTAAACCATCTAACCAGGGATCTACAACGGCTAGCATAGAGAGCCTCAAAAGGAGCCATACCAATGCTAGAATGGATTGTTGTAAGCAAACTCAATGATTGGAAGATGATCATCCCAACTACCCTTAAACTCCAAAACAACAATCTAACCAATTCATGAATGTACAACTTAGCATAATCTTTGGCACCATAGATAGTCTTAACCGGTAGGAAATGAGCTGACTTTGTCATTCTATGAACCACAATCCAAATGGAGTCAAAATGCTTTCTAGTCTTAGGCAACCCAACCACAAAATCCATGTTAATTTCCTCCCACTTTCGAGTAGAAATCTCTATTTCTTGGGCTAGGCCACCCGACCTTTGATGCTCGGCTTTTAATTGTTGGAAATTATGGCAACCAGACACAAACTTAGCAATGTCTCTCTTCATATCACCCCGCCAAAACACTTCCCTCAAATCTCTATACATCTTAGTAGAACCAGGGTGAATAGAATAGGAAAAATTATGAGCCTCATCTAAAATCTTCTTTCTCAAGTCATCAAAAGGCATAGACACTCTACCTTTGGTACCTAAGGGCACCATCTTCCCCTTGGGAGAAAATCTCCACCTTGCCATCTCTCACCAAGGCCTTCAATTCTAACAAAGTGGGGTCAAGATCTTATTTTTCCTTTACCTCCTCAATCAATGAAGATTTTGAGCAATCAACAACCACAATACCACCATTATCAACCTCCTCCAACCTAACTTCTAATCTAGCCAGTAGATGACCCTCCCTAACCACTTCTTTGCCACCATCATCAATATGTGCTAGGCTACCCATAGACACTATACTCAAAGCATTGGCCACAACATTAGCCTTATCGGGGTGATATTGCACACTCATATCATAATCCTTAAGAAGCTCTAACCACCTTCATTGTCTCATGTTGAGGTCTTTTAGGTGAACACATATTGAAGACTCTTATGATTGGTAAACACATCAACATGTACCCCATACAAGTAATGACGCCAATTTTTCAAAGCAAATACCATAACGGCCAACTCAAGATCATAGGTAGGATAATTCTTTTCATGCATCTTAAGTTATCTAGAGGAATAAGCTATCACTTTACCATTTTGCATCAAAACACAACCCAAACCAACCCGTGAGACATCATAATACATAACAAACCCTTCCAACCCTTCCGATAGAGACAAGAGAGGAGCGGAGACAAGCTTATCTTTCAAAATTTGGAAACTCTTTTCACAATCATCGGTCCACACAAACTTTGCCTACTTTTGGGTCAACTTAGTCATGGGAGAAGCAATAGAAGAGAACCCATTCATAAACCTCCTATAATAACCCGCTAAGCCCAAGAAACTTCTAATATCCGATAGAGTCAAAGGTCTAGGCCAATTTCTAATTACCTCCGTCTTCTTAAGATCCACCTTGATACCATCACCCAATGCCACATGACCTAGAAAGACAACCTCTTTCAACCAAAACTCACATTTCTCATATTTGGCATACAACTTATCCTCTCTCAAGATTTGCAACACCACCTTCAGGTGATCCACAAGCTCCTCCTCACTATAGGAATAGATCAAGATATCATCAATAAATACCACTACAAACGAATCATGGTAGGGTTTGAAGACTCTATTCATAAGATCCATGAAGAAAACCGATGCATTAGTCGAATCGAAGGACATAACCACAAACTCATAATGCCCATACCTAGTTCGGAAGGCCATCTTAGGAATGTCACACTCCCTCACTTTCACTTGGTGATACCTGGACCAAAGATTAATCTTAGAGAAGTGACTAGCCACTTGAAGTTGGTCAAAAAGATCACCAATCCTTGGTAGAGGGTACTTATTCTTGATGGTGACTCTACTAAGTTGTCGGTAATCAATACACATTCTAAGAGAACCATTCTTCTTCTTCACAAATAACACCGGTGCACCCCAAAGTGATTGGCTAGGCCTAATAAAACCCTTCTCCAACAAGTCCTTTAATTGCTCTTTCAGCTCCTTTAACTCCGCCAAGTCCATTAAATAAGGGAAATAGAAATAGGTTGAGTATCGAGAAGGAGGTCTATGCCAAAATCTTTTCCCTTTTGGGAGGAACACTGAGAAGCTCATTAGGAAAGACATCAAGGAACTCATTCACCACTGGAATCGACTCTATTTGAAGGACTTTGGACTCAACATCCCTAACCCTCACAGGATGATAGAGATACCCCTTATAAATCAACTTTTAGGCTTTAATGCAAGAGATAAACCTACCCTTGACCACCACGTCATGACTCTCCCACTCAAGGACGGGTTCATTAGGGAATTGGAATTTGACCCTACAGGTTCTACAATCAATAGAGGCATAATATCTATGCAACTAATCCATCCCAAGAATGACATCAAAGTCCACCATATCCAACTCAACAAAATCACAGGGTAAAATTTTATGCAAAATAAAAATGGGATAATTTCTATAGACCCTTCTAGCAACAATGGATGCACCAACAGGAGTAGACACCTCATATGGATCACACAATATTTCATGTTTAACATGAAATATTTTGGCAACAAAAGGAGAAACAAAAGAAAGAGTGGAACCTGGGTCTATCAATGCACACATATCAAAATCAAGGACTTTTAACATACCGATGACGACATCAGGCACCTCATCTACTGGAGTCAAAATGCTTTCTAGTCTTAGGCAACCCAACCACAAAATCCATGTTAATTTCCTCCCACTTTCGAGTAGGCATCTACCCCTTGCCTCCCTTGAAGAGCATAGAACCGATTGTGCCTTAGGGCACCACTTTGTTGAGCTCCTCTTCCCCTAGGAACCACATTTAGCCCTCGGCCTTGTGGACGGCCATCTCTACCCTTATTTGGATTACGTGGACAATCAATCATCTTGTGACCCACTTCTCAACAACCATAGCAAGCATTGGTGTCCCTTAAACATGGGTCATCATGGCCTCTACCACATCTTGGGCACATAGCATTAGGCACCACACCACCTTGGACCCTTGTGTTATCATTAGCAAACCTTCTATTAGTAGTATTGGAAGACCCCTTACCTTGATGAAATCGGCCACCCTTGGGACCTTGGAACCTATCTTTAAAATGGGCCTCTTGGCCTCATTCCCCCTTCTCTTTCTCAACTTTCCCCCTCTAATTGTTCGGCATAAGTCATGAGGCTGGACAAATCCATATCACTAATCAACATGGTGGCATGACACTCCTCATTTACCAAATCGGATACACCCATCATAAATTTGTTCATCCTAGATCTTGGCTCAGCTACCAATTATGGAGCATATTTGGAGAGTTGGTTGAACTTGAGGGCATACTCCCTCACACTCATGGACCCTTGCTTCAAATTCATGAACTTTATCATTTTGGCCTCCCTTAGCTCAAAAGGGAAGAACTGATTGAGCAATGCCGCCTTAAACTCCTCCCAAAGGATCATATTGTTGTTTTCCTTCTCTTCTTTCCATTAAGCAAACCATATTTGGGCCACCCATTTGAGTTGGTAGGCCGCCAACTTCGCTTTCTCCTCTAATCTAACACCTATAATAGATAACACTTTGTACACCTCATAAATAAATTCATGACGGTCCTCATCTACTTCAGACCCATGAAATTCGTCAGGTTCATCCTCATGAAATCCCTTACCCTAGATGTCGAAGTAGGAGCATGAGGGGCTTGGGCCCCTTGGTTAATTTGATTAGTCATAGCTTGAGCTAACATGGCAATAACATCCCAGAACTCTTCATGAGCCGGTTGTTCCTCAGATGTACGAGCTCTTCTTCCTCTTGGGAAAGGCATGATCTAGCATAGAAAAGAACATTTGTTAAGGGAAAGCCTACCTTAACTTCTATAGCATGATATAGATCAAGAAGAAGGGAAACATTTTCTAAAATGCCTAATAGACTCTTTCTTACTCATAGTTGGGGTGCACTTCACAACCATGAATACGACTCTAATCGACGCAGTGTGTTAGATGCCAAGGACCATTAACAACCTTGTGATCTGATACCAAGTTTTTCACGACCCAAGCCTAGGGCCTAAACGTGACACTGCTAATGGGAACCCAAAGAGGTCCCAAATAAGCCTCTTAGGATATCATTTACATATCCTTGGTTGCGGATGCAATTAAACAATAATAAGAGAGTATAAACAAGGATAAAGGGACTAAGGGAAGTCTTTAGATAACCATAAACCAACAAGAGTCAAGAATATCGCATAATTATATCACTTGTCCAACAACACCTCTAACATAGATTGGATGGGGTCAAGACAACTTTTCGGGCTTACCCTTTTAGTATCAAAGTTCAACGTAAAGAAATAGCAATAGTAAGAGTGCAAAGCTAGTGTCCCCAAACTTGAGGACTCATCAATAGCTTATCTTCAAGATAACCAACTAGCCATAGGGAGGATGATCATGAGAGGCTCCGGTTCCTCCATGGTAACATCATGTAGGCATAGAGTATACGTTAGTACATTTGAATGTACTAAGTATGTAGGATGCAATGCAACAAGAGATAGACAACATGGTCAAAATGCATCTACATGAAGGATCCCATGACTTAAATGTCCATGATACAAACCCTAGAAACTCAAACCTTAACTCTATTTACTGTGAGCACCATAACTTATCTCAAGACCTCCTGACACTACTACTGTAGAGCTGCAACATGACATGCATGATCAATGCTTGAAGTAAAATATGCTTATGTAAAATATAATACATGTGAAGGAAGAGATCATCATCATAGACCAAGCAAATTAACCCTTGGAATCCAAGGCATACCACCTCTTTGGAAGGCGATTGAGGTATCTACCCCTCAATTAGTAGTACGGGCTTACCAACCCCCGACAAGGCAATTGAGGTATCTACCCCTCAATTGGTAGGATGGGCTTACCATCCCCCGATAAGGCGATTGAGGTATATACCCCTCAACGTAGTAGTATGGGCATAGCACTCCCCGATAAGGCGATTGAGGCTTAGCATCCCCTCAACAAAGTATGGTCAACTTGCAACACTATAGATAATTTTCAAGAAATCATCCCATACAAACATTCCTTTCATCATCATAAAGTCACTTAACTCATAAGCCATGCAATAGACCTTCAATAACTCAAGAACCCTTAACCGAATATTTTATTAAACACTTGGCAGGTGTGTAATGCTAGTTCAAAATCGTGCAATTCAAGAGTGAAATCATGTGAGAAAACTTAATGTAAATCTACCCACCAACACTTGGTAATGCAAGATACATTGAAACCCTCATCAAATCTCAAAATTCATCATAGATTCATAGCTCAAAACATGCTTAAACAGTCACATTTTATGAAACTCCAACATAGTTCATAATTAATTCGTAATAAGAAATACCCATAGATAAATCAACTTGAAAACATATAATTTGCATAAAAAGAAAGGTTGGGCACCATAGGTGAAAGGACTCAATGGTTGAAACCCACATACCTCAACTTTGGAGATTTTGTTGATGAAGATTTGAGTGAGAACTTGAAGCTTGAATGAATTCCTTATGGTTCGGAATGAGTTTGGGACACTTGATTTTGGTTGAAATATTTGGCTTAGTGTTGGAGAGTGTTTTAGGGAATGTCTTGAATGATATGGGGTTGAAAAATGACTACATATAAGTGTTTTTACGCATAGGAATGCTTAGGCCCAAGACCCCAAGGCCTTGGACCGAACTAGAAAAACTGTCAACAATAATACGCAGGTCTGCGCCCTGGCCGTGTTGCGCCAAGGGCGTGGATCGATTCTGGATAAAAAATTTTTGGAAAATTGGCAAATTTAACACTTAGGTGTTCCCAAGGCGCATCCCACCAAGGGTGCGAACCCCCTCTAGAAATTGCATTCTTGGAAAAATGAAATTGTGATACGGTTGCTCTAAAATCGGGGTTAGACCCATTTCCCACTCAATTTTGCCCCCTGATCACGAATATGAAGTCAGATTTTTGATATTATGTACATGTTTTGGGATGTATGGAAATTATGAATATGGGCATTTTCGAGGCATATTTTCGGGCACTTTTTGGGGCATTTCAGCGACAAGGGCAATCTTCTACACTAAATGATACAGGGAAGGTAGAAATAAAACTCAACTGGGTAAGCAAGACATACACAAAACTCCAATGCACTCCTTTACCACCAAAACAAATATAAAATTAATATCAAATGATCCACTTCTAAAAGAAATCAACCACAAAACTAAGGCATATATACACAAATCCTGGTAAGGAAATCACCAAAATCAGAAGATAAGATTAACAAGTTAGGTGAGCATTGATGGTCATGAGGTCCCCAACATCCATACAACATAAATAAGGAATCTCCTAGAAATAATTTCACACAAATATGATCAATACCTAGAGCCTCATCTTCTGTCTAGACTGCAAAAGCATAGGTAGAATCCTAACCAACCTCATCCTAAATATCTAACTACCTCCAACAATATTCTGAGTATCATCTCCATTGGAGTTAAACCCAAGAGACTAACCTAGTTGAACAAACTGTCCAATGGTCCCATGTCTGGGACACTTTCTAGATCGATGTCCCATCACTTGTCCAACAACACCTCTAACATAGATTGGATGGGGTCAAGACAACTCGATGTCCCATCTCTCTACATATGCGATAAGGTCCAACAATTCTAGTTTGGGAAGTATACCTCAATACAAGACAAGTACAGGAAATAATCTTGTAATGCCTAAAGGATCAACCTTTACTTGGAACACTCAAGACTAATGATCAAGATTATCTCAATCAAAACAACTCATGTAATCCCGCAACCATAGTAGGTAGAAAGTGAGTCTGAACCCCTCAAACTCTAGCCCGAGCTAGAACCATCTGACTTGAGGTGGCTAATGTTGTATCCCTCACTCTTTGGCCTATTATATATGGAGGGTCACCCTGGATGGACATACCCTGTTGAAATTTCCAGTAGGACCCATCATGAGATTTTATACCCCTAAAACTTGTGAACCATCTCTAACACCCAGGGGACCACCCCTCATTGAGTATATCGAGACCCTAAATTCATTTAGCCTATCATTAAGATTAAGGAGAAGATTTAGCTACGATCAAAAGGATCCCATGACTTAAATGTCCATGATACAAACCCTAGAAACTCAAACCTTAACTCTATTTACTGTGAGCACCATAACTTATCTCAAGACCTCCTGACACTACTACTGTAGAGCTGCTAGTCGAGGAGGAAAAGGAACATCACCAATTTGATAACTATTATTGAAAGAATTAAGACATTCCTTCTCCACGTCCCTCACATGACCCACAACCTTAGGAAAAACAGGCCCTACTACTACCAAGTGCTTCGATGCCAAACAAAGTAGTAAGGTCAATCCTCTGATAAACTCCTTACTCATATCCTGCTCTATGGGTAAGAAAGTGGGAGTATGCTCGGCCCAGTCAAGAAATCTAACCAAATAATTTGAAACAAATGATAAAATCTCCTAAGGAACCTTCAATCCATCTCTAGTCTAAGAACCACTTGTCGTAGCTCTAGTAGAATGTGTTGATGTCTCTAACGAATCTATTAGCAATATCGTTCTATATATTTAAAACAGAGTGAATTCCAAAGAAGGGTAGTTTTAGAAGTTATTCAAAGTGAAAACAAATGATAAGGGATCAAGAACTAATATTTCCTAAAAATTCCCCTATACTACTCGATGATAAGATATAGACATCTTTGTACTGATCCCTAGGACTCTACTGGGCATTGCTCTTATCCCAATGGTATTGGTCATCCTAAAGCTCTAATACCAACGTGTTTCAACCGGACCCCTTAGGGAATGTGGCACTTACCCCAACCCACCTATAAGTAAGCCTAACCCATAGCCTAAAACTATAGGTAATAAACTATTCCACAGAAGCCATCAAAGCAAAGTAAAAAACTAACCTATCCAATGTATGTCATCCTAGTATCGAAATAAGGCACACAAGCTAGAAAGTGAAGGCACTACCTTTATAGAAATAAAGGCTGAGAGAACTAACTTAGGGTCCAACCACTCCTCAAATAAGATCTTGAACCTACTAATATAGAATAACTACACTCCAATAAGATAGGACAATCATATAACTAAGCATACACCTTAGAATTATTAATAGCTTATAATCAAACAAGGGGAGAAATGTCTCTTGGATCTATGCCTTACCCAAAACCACAAGCTCCAGCCCAGAATTAAGTAGAGATAAGTCAAACCTAGGGCTATGACAAGCCACTAAAGTCTCAAGTACTAGCTAGAAAAGCACACTACCATAAATTAAGCCTTATCGCGAGCCATAAATAGCTATACTAGCAACAAAGTTTATAAGAAAGCAACTAAGGATCAAACATAGTCTAAGGCCACCCATATATCTCCTAAAAGGATATTTCACTCTAAATCATCATACAACATAACTTCAAGCATAAACTAAGGTCTCTAAAGAATTATACTAGTCTAAGGTTTAGACAAAAATCATGAGAAATAGGATAGAATGAAAAGTAATGGAATACTAGTCAAACAATCTAAATTTTAACATGAACTTTATAATAATCATTATCAAGAAGAGCCTAGTCAATGATAAATACCGTTGTCTATCTCAAAGCCGATCATGTACACTCGCAATCTACTTCATGATAGCTATTCATGCCTGAATCACCTTTGGATTTTGTCATGTTATAAAAATATTGTATCATGACCCAAGCCTAGGGCCTAGGCATGACACAGTGAATGGAGAACCCGAAGGGTCCCCAACAAGCCTTCTTAAGCTTGCACAACACATCCTTGGCTGCAAAACATAAATAAAAAATAAATAGGTAACAAATAAATTTACGAGAAATGGGACTCATGCTATGGGGATGTTATAGGGAAGAGGACTAACATGAATCACATAGAAAATAAAGTCTAAGGGAAGAATAAGTATGACTCACATTGTGGGGGCAATAGGGACTTAGGACTTCCATCACCTCTTCAATAAATAACAACACATGGACAGGAGCATAAGACTAAGGGAATTCATCCATAAATACATAAACCTAAAGAGTCAAGCTTATGCGTAGATAGCATAATCATATCTAAGAACACTTCTAATCATGAATAGAATGGGGGCCAAGACATCTCTCGAGCTCACACTCAAAAGATAGTATCCAAAAATAGATAAGTCTAAATAAAGGCATGGAAGTAAATCGATATTGCCCCCTTTAGTGGAGACTCACCAATAGCCATTTTTCACTCGAACTGTCTAGCCATATGGAGGAGAAGGATGTAAAGGAGCTCCGAGTGCTATATGGTTAGATGATGTAGGCAAAAGTATGTGTTAGTACTTGGAATGTACTAAGTATACGAGGTGCAAGTGCAACAAGGAACATATCCCATAATTAAAATAATATGCATAATGGATATAGGCTCAGTATGTCATGAGTGGAAGATGCTTAGTTAAACATGCATGAAGAATTATCAAATTATAAGACATCATAGACATAGTGGGAGGGGACCATAATTGACATATAAGACTAAGTGAGCTACTATTTAGAATTCCGATGTTCGCACTAGATAAGA
>DF357525.1:58042-73705 GCA_000787875.1 Solanum virginianum
CGATGTTCGCACTAGATAAGAAGCGGTTTACTTTTCCAAGGTAGACCAAATATTATCCTTACAACATGACCTTTTTGGAAAGTGCTACCACCTTACAACATAGACTTTTCGATGGGTTTCATATGATATTCTTACCATATGGCATAACCTTTTCGGTAGGTTCAACAAATATCCTTACCTTACAGAACCATAATCATACCTATGGTGGCATATAGTTAAGGACAATGAGAGACTACCAAGGTCCTCTCGGTGCTATCTCATAATCCCACAGAATACTTGAAACATAGTCATAGCGATAACATGTATAGTCTCAAAATATAATATTATCATTCTTGGAGTAGCTTATCAAACATAACTTATTTCATCAAATTAGGGCTTGACATCATTCTTGTTATTCATATCATGCTCATGAGCTCATAACATACTTATTAACCCTCTTATTAGTCTCAACATGCTTAACATACATATATTGCCACAAGGCATTCATTATTCGAGAAACTTGACATGCATTTTTATCAAATTCCTAGTAGGTACATTTTTATAAGCTTAAAATCATGCACATCATTAGTAAATACCATGAGAGGAGTAAAATAAAATCACTTGTTCATTATTCATAGGAACACACCTAAGCATAGTAAAACTTCATTAGGGCATCATCAAACCCTCATATAAAATCATAGATTTCCCATGATATTTCATACCATAATAATATACAAGAATAAACTATCATAAAATACTTTATATTATCATCATATAAAGGGGATTCATAAAATCACCACATATTACCCTAACTTGAGAAATCAGAAAAGAGAAGAGAAATGATTGAGCTTATGGAGGAAAGGTCTCCACAATTAAACCTGCATACCTTGGTGATTTTAATTGAGGATAATAGGATTTGGTGATGAAAAAATTTGGAACCCTAGCTTGACCTTCTTGCTTAAGAGCTTTGGGAGTATTTGGGAGAGCTTTTAGACTTAGAATTTTGGGAAATGAATTGAAATGAAAGAGTGAAGGGTGTGTGAGGCTGGGAAGGGGTTATTTGGGGGGTTAAAATGACATAGTATAAGCATAAAATATTGAAAAATGAAAAAACTGCCCCTTATAAAATTCTGCTGAACTGGACCATGAGACCCCATTTACGTGTCATGGTCCAATTTATGGGCCGTAAATAAGGGGTTCATATGATAACATTTTGGACCCTCAGAAATGTTTCTCTGATTCTCAACCTACGACAAGACATATGGCTTATAAGTCATTTTATGAGCCGCTTGATAAACCGTATTCCCAACTTTAGAAATCATCAATTTCACCAAGTCTGACCTTCAACCCATGAGTACTAGTTACGATCTGTGGAACCATTTAAGGTCTAGCTATTCATGCCTGAATCACCTTTGGATTTTGTCATGTTATAAAAATATTGTATCATGACCCAAGCCTAGGGCCTAGGCATGACACAGTGAATGGGTGGAACCATTTAAGGTCTGAAGACCCCTCGTAACAACTGACACTCAGAAAATTTCCAGAACTTATTTCTTGCACTTTTCATACTTCTCACAAGTGGGGCCTTACAATATCTCCCCTTTTTGGAAAATTCATCCCTGAATGTTACTAAGGCATGCTTTAAAGAATGGAATACATGCATAATATGCCAAATGCAACACATGTACCATGAAAATCTTTAAATCTTGCTTCAAATAACATTTACAATGCAACCTTAAAATCACACAACCATGCATAGATAACATGAAAAATGACATACAAAGAAAGAAGGTTCTTAATTAGGGTAAGTTATAGTACCTCAAGCTTGATTTGAATGGAAGAGATAGGGGTATCTCTTTTTAATATTCGGTTCAACTTCCCAAGTGGCATTTTTGACTTGTTTGTTCCTCTAAAGGACCCTGACAGAGGACACGACTTTGTTTCTCAACCGCTTCACTTGTCTATCCAATATTTCTGTGGGGACTTCTTTGTAAGCTAAGTTCTCTTCAACATTCACCACTCCTAAGGGCATAACGGATTTAGGGTCTCCAATACACTTCGTCAACATGGAGACATAGAAAACCAGATAAACCATACTCAGTCCTATGTGCAACTCTAATTCATATGCAACTTTACCAACACATCTCAAGATCTGGTAGGGCCTTGCATATCTATGGCTTAATTTCCCTTTCTTGCCAAAATGAACCATACCCTTCATTGGTGAAACCTTCAAATACACCCAATCATCAACTTTAAACTCAAGGTCTCTCCTCTTAGTGTCGGCATAGGACTTTTGCGGACGTTGAGCCTCCTTCAATCTCTTCCTTATCATCCTTACCTTTCCTAAAGCTTCTATAACTATATTCAGGCCCAACAAAGTCATTTTTCACTTTAAACCAACCAACCGAGGATCTACAATGCCTATAATAAATTGCTTTAGAAGAAGCCATTCCAATTCTAGAGTGATAGCTATAATTGTAAGCAAAATTGATGAGTGGAAGATGTTCATCTCAATTACCCTTAAATCCCAAGCCACAAGCCTCAAACATATCCCCAGGAGTTTGAATGGTTCTCTTGGCTTGGCCATCTGCTTGATGATGGAAGGATGTACTAAGTTTAACCTTAGTGCCAAGGCCTTTCTGGAAAGACCTCCAAAAAAAACAATGTGAATTGAGCACCACAATCCGAGATAATAGCCAATAGAACCCCATGTAGCCTCACTAACTCAAGAAGTTAGTCTTCGGTACCATAGTTTGTCTTAATGGGTAGAAAGTGAGTAAATTTTGTCATTCTATCAACAATAACCCTTATGGAGTCAAAATACCTCCTAGTCTTTGGAGAACTAATCACAAAATCCATGTTGATCTCTTCCCACTTCCTAGTAGGAATCTCAATGTCTTGTGCTAGGCCACTCGGCCTTTGATGTTTGGCCTTGACTTATTGTTAATTATGGCAACCGGCTACAGATTTGGCAATATCTATTTTTTATACCACCCTACCAGTACACTTTCCTCAAATCTTTACACATCTTGGTGGAACTAGAGTGAATAGAATAAGATGAATTGTGTGACTCTTTCAGGATTTAAATTCTCAACTCATCAGCATTTGGCATACATACCCTACCTTACTACCTAAGAACACCATCTCCCCCTTAGGAGAAAACCTCTAACTTTCCATCTTTCACCAATGACTTCAGTTCCACCCAAATGGGTGATGTCGCCCAAGGTATACCTCCTTTTTGAAAGCTAAAATGGTCATTGTCAAGATATATAACCTAACCAAGGTTAGGGTCGAACCCACATGGAAGATGATAGACTTAGAAGAATTTAAAGCAATTCAGGTACATTCACCTACTTATCTCCCCAAAAGGGCAGGAGAGTTTGTAAAAATTGTGAAAAGTAATCTTAAACTAAGATAAGCATGAAATCAATATGAAAAATAACTAGGTTATTGTGTTCCCCATTATTCCCTAACTCGGTATTACCAGATACTTAAATTCTTTTCCAGTGTGTAACATGAAGAATGATAAGTTAAGTTTACCAAACCCTTTGATTTAGGCGAGAAGCAAATTTGACTACGTGATTTGATCTATCCCTGTTGTGTGACATTACTAACCTTTACCTATTATTCTAGTACAACCTCCCATTGGCCTAGTTTGGTTAATTAGATGAGAAACATAAATTGAATCCTGTTAACTAATCTCTTTACCTATTCATTACTACGTTGATCCAATTTGTAACACTAGGCGAGTTTTAACATTGGCCACCATTAAAAAACATTCAAACTGAAGAGAATAAATATATACGTGCATGGACACTTTTTAAGAATTACGAATTATCCAGTTTTTACCTTGTTAGTTCTTCATGGTTCCCACAACCCTAGTTGTGGATTTAGCTACTCATAATCAGTGTAGATGCAAGAATCAAGAGTTTGAATAACATAATTGAGCACTTATACAAGAGAATTAAGCACGATTAATCCAAGCTCTTTACCAATCACCAAGAATCACAAGATTGAATTGAAAGTATAAAATAATATTTCACAAGTGTTTCTTTCATGCTCTCTACTATTCTCTATTATTTTGTAATATTCTCAGTGAAAAATAACCTAAAAAACGTATTTACACTCTTTAAAATACAAAATCAAAATAAAATAGGAGAACTGGGTCGACATGCTCTATGGGCCATATAATGTTTTATGTCTTGTAGTCGAGGCTTCATGGATTTTATCCAAATTCTGGGGTTGACTTATGCGACACCCATCTATGAGCCGTATAAAGTTCTATGACACATAAAGGATTTCGTCTGCTAACATTTTAGCAACTCCCCACTTTATGATCCTCAGGGCATGACACCAAGTCTACAGCTCTTCTGCATATTCGAAACTTAACTTCAAAACATCACCCTTCCCTGGAATTTTGTACAAAACCAAATCTATGGTGTATGGAATTCTCCACAGTCCGTAAAAGGTCTCATGAAACCTTAACTTCTGCAAAATCTACACACTTAGCCTAAAAATTATGCCAACCTTTTAATCTTGCGAAACGAACATAAAAACACATCAAATCTACTAACTTTGCTTTGAGAACACAAAATTCTATGTTTTTAAGCATCAAATATGTTATATTTTGATGGCATATCAACACCCTCAACTTAAAATTGTTACTTGTCCTCAAGCGATAGGCTTAATCTATATAGGTAGTATAGTAACACACATACCTCAATCTAATGACATACATCACATCAAACTCAAGTATAGATACCTACATCACATTAAAAACACATCGGATAACTATCGAGAAAACCAACTTAGATCAATATATGCGATAACACAACTATGAGAAGTAAGACAATTATCAACAAGTAATAACACCAAGTTAGTCCAGTGTCAACAATACAATACAAGTGCCCTCACAGAAAGAAGTCCCATATCCATCTCATGATGATATTTTCAGATTTAATGCTTCGAATTTATGCAAAATCACTCACTATCATAAAAGACATTGAAATCCCATGCTAAATACCATATGATTGCCCCTATACTTATGACTATGAACTTTGAATACTTGGACTAGGATCACTTTAGGACTTTATTGGCTTATAACGTAGGCTCATGGGGCTTTGGTATGATGCTTTGGAACATAAAGACTAAAGAACCTCCTTGACAATGCTTTTTGCTATACTTTTGCCCTACGAGCACTGTTATTTTTCACCTCATTCTCTTTTTCTCCTATTTCAACCTTTTCTGGGTGTATTATTCTTATTTTCAGCTCTTTGCCTTCTATTTTCACATTATTTTTCTTTTTACTTCATTGATTAGGCATCACTTATTTTTCTTGCACCCAACACATATCTAGGGCCAATTTTGGTAGCCATTCTCAACTTAAACTTTTTACCTCAGCAAAGGTGCACAATGTTCAAGGAAGGAACAGGGCCAATTGTAGGATTTTACATCTAATAAGGCTAGGTATCTAGGTGTTTACAAAGAAAAAGGTACATGTAAGACTCAAACATTAGGATCAAGGGATATTTCACATATTTGGTTGGTCATTTAGCCTAAGATCCTTTCTTTACCAACTAACCTGCAATCTAAGTCAGAGTTATAGGGCAATTTCTGAATTGAAACATAATATATAAATTTAGCAAAGAAAGCTCACACTCACATGACACTGATTACACTATCAACAAAGACTCTCAGATCATGCTTTTCATCTCAATTCTTCCTCACATATCAGAACAAGCACTATCATCAATCAAATATGCATGATTGCTATTAGGACTAACTAACAAAATTTTGGTGGGTATCATTTTTCAAACAAAAACACAAAAACAAACATATGCCATAGATATTGTACTATATGCTACTAATACTACAAACACATCCTAAATATGCGGGTTCAACAAAAATTTAATATCCATGGGGTAAAAGAACACAGACAAGAAAAACCCTAGGATTCAAAATTTGGGATAGTTATAGACCAAGGTTACGCAGACTTCACTGAGGCCTATAACTACCCATACCCCATTAAAAAAGAGTTGCCTTGTCCTCAATGTACACAAATGGAGTATAAAGCATAGGGGTCAAAAAGAACATACTTAGGTGTCTAACCGCCAATCCCTTACTGAGTCTGGCCACCCTCAACTTTCCTGGTGGCCTTCTCAGTAGTAGAAGCATGTTCGAAGGGGCCAACTCCCCTCACCCTCTCTCACTCTCGAGCCTACCTCATCTCCTCATGTTGTCTCGATCGTATCCTGGCAGGCTTAAGTCCTTGCTTCTCTGTTAACCCTGCCTGTAGCCTCACTAAATTTGGATCATCACCAGTGTGGTGCTTCTTCCCGCAGGAAGTCTGTGATGGTTCTTAGGAGCAAACAAGTGCACTATTAGCACCGGAGGCTCAGTCTGTGGGAATACCACTGGTGTGGCCAAAGCTGCTATCATGTCAGCCTGGAGCAGCTGAATCTCCTTCTGAAGGGCTATCATATCTGCTGGCCATGCTGTGCTAGGGTTCTACTACACTCGCATCTCAAAAGCATCCATGCAGGCATCCATGGATATAAGTCTGTCTTGGATAGTAGCAATCATGAACGCATGCATATGTCCCTCAGACTCTGGAAAGGCCTGGTAGACCCAGGGCCTGATCTTCTAAGGTAACTGAGTCAATTAGGACTCAGTGTGAGCCATTCTCTGTGCCATGGCTTGAATAGACGCCGCTGACACATAGACCATGCCAACGAGTGATGTCGGTGTAGGAACGACTTGTGGGGTAGAACTAGTAGTGGGCTCCCTATCCACATTAGTTTCACTTTATGGGGGCCTCTTCTCAATAGTAGTAGCAGCAGTAGTGGTGGATAGAGTCTCAGGTGGTGGCTCCATCGCAAACATCTGTGTGATCTGTGCGAGCCGGTGCGATGCTTGCTGGAAGGTCACTGGATTATCCTCAGCCTTGATCTGGCTGGCATCCAAAGTACGTTGGACTTCAATTAGTGAGTCCAGATGATGTGGAATCTCTACCCCTGACTCTATACATACTTTATAGATCAAGCAAGGAAAGCGGATGGAGGTAGACCTCTTCATGGCCACCTCGTGAATCTGCTTGAAACACCTCTCATGTGCTTCATATTGCTCCATAATTATAATTTCCATATATCTCAAAATTTATGCGTGATTTCAAAAATTTGACTTCATATTCTTGATGGGGGTAAAATTGATTGGGAAATAGGTATAACCCAGACTTTAGAAGATCCGTAGCAAAAAATAATTTTTGCTAATTTTTGAATTTCCCATGTCTATCCGTGCCCAGGCCGCGATGCGTCTAAGGAGCAGACTAGTATAAGTTGGCCTGTGTATTGGGTCCGCATTGCGCCAGGGATGTGAACCAGTGCAAGTTTTTTGTTAGTTTTCTCATATTGTCCAAGGGCATTGAGGTAATAGCCCCATGCCTATTTAAATGTGAAATCTTCCATACTTAGCTATTTTTCAACTCTATAACTCATAAAACCATCTCCAGAACCTCTCTAAGACTATCAAATCTCTCATTTAAGTTCAAGGATTTCAAGCTCAATTTTGGAACTGAAGAACCCATCTCAAGCTTCAAGTCTCCTTCAAGTTCATTTCTAGAAATTCAAGGTTTGAATTCAAGGATATCAAGAGCAACTTCGAATTTCAAGGACCCAATCCAAGCTTCACGTCTCCTTCAAGTTTACTCCAAGAAATTACAAGTTTAGGTATGTGGGTCTTCATCCATGGGTCCTTTTACCCATGGAGCCCAACCTTTTCTTTTTATGAAAATTGCATGATTTTAAGTTGTATTACATATGAGTATCTTTTATTATGAAATATGAATATAAATTATGTTACAGTTTTATCAAGTATTTGTTGATTATGCATGAATATCTATTTCAAGCTTATTCCATGAATTAATTTTCTTTATTGAGATTATGCATGATTTGAGCTATGAAACTATGAACTATTATAAGCTTTTGAGATGGATTTCAAGATACCCTAAATGAGGGTTTTACTATAATATTGGTTGGTTGATTTGTATTGAGTTTACTCTTCTTATTTTACTCTTGAGTTGCATGATTTTGAACAAGTATCATGAATCCACCATGTGTTTTATAAAATTACATGACAAAAAATTCTCAAGTTGTTGATGAACTATTACATGATTAACAAGTCAAGTGATTTCATGATAATTAATAGCTTTCAAGCATGTATTGAATTCATGAAAATTATCTATGATTTTACAAGTATCAAGTTGAGCTCAATTTCAAGATTTTAACCTCTTGTGAGCCATTCATGTCAAGGCAAGGGATCATTTATGATTATTATTTACTCTCATGTTCAAGTGAGGCTCACTACTAGAGGTCAAACATGTTTATGAGCTACTTATGTCATATAATCATGTCTCTTACAAGTTACTCATGATATTATTAAAGTATGATTATTTTAAGAATTTCATGGGATTTGACTTAGCACCGATTGAGGCTTAAGATAGGGGCTCTACTCAAGGGGTCTTCTAATGACCTTACTATTAAATAATGTATTCACTTTCAAAGAGGTATTCCCTCAAGATAAAATCAACCCCTACTTCACAACTTTTTGACTTGAGTTTGTGTTGTTAGAGAAATTGATTCTCTTGAATCGTAGAAAGAAATGAGGGAGTGGTTTGTTTTATTGCAATTTACTTATTTTTATTCAATTATACATGTTAAACAAGCCTTAATAATAATTATTATGTGTGAACAAAATAAATAAGGAGTGAAAAAGGGAAAATTTGGGTAGCCATCTTATTGGGCAATTTTCTTTTAACTTGTTTTTAACACAAAATATATTTTCCCCAAAGTAAGTCAGTTTCAAGACCATATAAAACCTTATAAGCTCTCTCATAACCTTACATTTGAAAAAAGACACGAAATAAATTAGTTCCTTGGAGCAAAGTTAAGAAATCCCCCACCCTTTGGTAAGTAGTTGAATTCTATTTTTAAATTGCAGAGTGTGTAGTAATTGTGGAATATCTCGTTGTATATAGCTGTGCTTTTAGACCCTTTGGTAAGTAGTGGAATTCTATTTTTAAATTGCAGAGTGTGTAGTAATTGTGGAATATCTCGTTGTATATAGCTGTGCTTTTAGTGTGTAAATATGTTTTGGAAAATAATTCACATACCTAAAACTTTTATAGTTATGTGAAAATCTGAATCTACTTGTATTGTGTCATAAAAAGGCGCGAACCATAGTGAAAGTTCTGGCCAATTTTTTGTCTGAGAAGCCTTCTATATAATATTGTTAGTATTTTAATCTTATCTTGATGTGAGAGCTATAATTTGTAATGATTCTTAGTTATTTACAACCCCAATACATGTATCTACAACTATTATGTTTATGTTGGGACCTAATTTGGTAGTTATGGATTCAAAACAGTGGACGCATTTTAGGACAAGTTCTGTTCAGAGTTTTGACATAGAAATCCCTAGGGGTGTGTTGTTAGTGTTTCGATTATAAATACTTGTACAAATGGTATTTTGAAGTTATTCTTGATTGTTTGAAATCTATATTCATATACCTATAATTTTTATGTAGACGGGAAAGCCTAGTTTGTCCATTTACCAATTCAAAATCTAGTTACATTGCAAGGCAGTAAAGCTGCCGAGAAGAGTGTGATTTGCAGAAATAGGACTTAGTTTTGGTATTTATCTTGTTAGTTTTTACTTGTTGAAAGTGCTGAATATTAAATGAGCATGTAAATGAGTATTAAGTTTCTCACACTTTTGTACAATCTTGAGGAAATTAAATGAAGAAACAGATGTCGTATTGATCCACAACTTGAACTCGGTAGGGTCAGTTGCGTGCTAAAAGGTTCAGGTTCATGTAAAGACTTGTTCTTTTACTTTTGTTACCTGTTGGCATATTTGAATGTTATCTTGGTATCTCAGCTATATCCTTGTCATTTCATCTGGTTATGTTGATATATTTTGGAACTTGCAAGGAACTCGCTGAATTTACCCACTTGTACGAATTGCCTGATCACTTGACATTCTTGTGGATTTTGTTCTTGTTATGGCTGTGACTTTGTCATTATCGGCATGCCTTTTGTTCGAATCAATTGCCATCTTGATTGTGAAATTTTGATTTGTCCTTAGTATGAAAGCAATCCATTTTATGCACGAACTAGAAAGTCACTCTTAACATGGTTTTTGGTTCTCTTGATAATTGGATTTTTCACCCTTCTTCATACAGGGCATCAATCTTTGTTGATTCTTGATTATGTTTAGTGTGACAGCATGACTTACTTACTGGACAAAACTTGTTACTTGAAAGCCTTGTAGAAATTGTTCGAGGAACTCTTGATACTTAGATCTTTAAGTATCCTACTTGATACTATTGATATATTTGTTCACTAGGTCTATTTATTGTATTCCAATTGTGTTGCCCTTTGACTTAAGAAGGGTAATTAACGGATTTAAGGTTCTCAGCTTTTAGCTTTTACATAACTAAGCTTCATGCTTAGCGATAGTTGTTTCTATCATAGGGAGTACTCGAGATGATGCTTGAGGATGGCCATTGAAGATAATTTTGGGAACTGTGCAGAAGATCACATTTGCATCTAGACATATATATTATAGTAGTTTTGGGACACATACATGATTCTCCTGTTGCATATGTTTGTATAAATTTGAAAGGCTAGTGTAAATTATGGAACCATGGTTTGTAACTTTAAGTTTTGGCTTGTTTAGTTAAATTTGAGTCGGCGACCTTGTTTCTATATAAAAATACTAGTTATGTTAAGATGATTATATGAAATGGAAACTAGTAAATTTTATGTCCTTGTATTTTAACATTAGTAATACTTTTTAGCGTGCTACAACATTATGGGAAATATATAAATATCTCGCAAGATAGCGGTTTAAATTACTTGCAATATACTTATAAACAAAACATGAACTAGAAATCTACTAAATGACCTTTAGAAAAAATTCCTATACCTTTAACTATTTTGAATTCATTATTTAATTATGATTAATATGTCACATGTTAAATTCTTCGTATGCTACTAAGTGTTATGTAAGCCTAGAGCGCATAGAAGTGACATCCTCCCGCGAGGGTTGCCACAGGTCCTTATATAAAGTCTTTAGTCTCTAAACTATATGCCACCATAGGATTATGTATTATACCCTTTCTATACTAGTGGATCCATCTAGTTCATGTTATCATATTTGGTTTAGCTAGGCAAGTAGACCATACTTTGCCGGGGGGTGTCATGCTTGGTCACCTATACCGAGGGGGTGTCATGCTTTGGATTCCAAGTTGTTGCTGCTTCCCACATATGTATGATGTATTATGTAATTTAAATGTTGTACAAGCATGTTTTAGTACAACATTGTTCATGCATATCATATTGAGATTATATATCAATTGATTATGATTATGTATTTTAAATATATTGGCTTATATCTTCGTTGCAATTTACCCTGCATACTTAGTACATTCAAACATACCAATGCATACTCTATGCCTACATTATATCATCATGTAGGGACCAGAGCTCCTTTTGATCATCCTCTTCCACGTGGCTAGTTCAGTACTTCGAAGAGAGCTTTGGTGAGTCCTCTACTCCAAGGATAATATCTATATTACTCATGCTATGTTGAGACTTTTTTTATATTGAACACTTGTTATCATGAGGTTAAGCCCGAGAAGTATCTTGGCCCCCGCTCCATTCTAAAGTAGACATGTTGTTGGATACCAAATTTGATTATGCTTTTGAGCTTGACTCTTCTTATGTTTCTATATTTATGAAAGACTTCCCTTAGCCCCTCTTCCCTTTTTAAACTTGACTTTGTTGATTGCTTGACTTTTCTTATATTTCTAGGTTTATCAATGACTTCCCTTAGTCCTGCTTGCCCTTTTATACTTAACTCTTATTGATGGTTATTTTCATTTCCGCAACCAAGGATGTGTACAAGATATGCTAAGAGGCTTGTTTGGGATGTCTTCGGACTTTCCTTTCACTGTGTCACGTTTACGCCCTAGGCTTGGGTCATGAAAAGCTTGGTATCAGAGCACTAGGTTGTTAATGGTCCTCAGAAATCCAACACCATATTAGTTAGAGTCTTATCCATGGTTGTGAAGCGCGCCACAACTATGAATGGGAAGCTGTGAGGCATTTTAGAAAATGTTTCACTTCTTCATGATCTATATCGTGCTTTTGATGTAAATATAAGTCTTTCTCCCCAAACAAATGCTCTTTGCTCTTCTAGATCATGCCGCTACCAAAAGGAAGACTAAGGGGAGCTCGTACACCCAAGGAGCAGCCGACCCCTCCTGCTCCTCAAGCTCATCAAGATGGAGGGGTAGCCAAAGATGAGTTCTGGAATGCCATCACAATGTTGACCATGCTATGACCAACCAAAAGAACCAAGGGACTGAAGCTGCTTATGCTCCTACTCTAGCCTCAAAAGTGAGAGATTTCACAAGAATGAACCCTTCGGAGTTTTATGGGTCCAAGGAGAAGAAAGATCCCCAAGAGTTCATTGATAAGGTGTATAAGGTGGTATCTATCATGGGGGTAAATTTGGAGTAGAAAAGGGAATTAGCGGCCTACCAACTCAACGGGGTAGCCCAAATTTGGTTTACTCAATGGAAATTGGAGAGGAGGAATGATGATGTCATTCTTTGAGAAGGGTTCAAAGCCGCCTTCAGACTTTGGTATAGACCTCCTTCCCGATACACAACCCATTTTCATTCCCCCTTACCGTATGTCCCCGACAGAGTTGAAGGATCAATTGAGGGATTTGTTGGAGAAAGGTTTCATAATGCCTAGCAACTCACCTTGGGGTGCATCGGTGTTGTTTGTAAAGAAAAAGGATGGTTCTCTTAGAATGTGCATTGATTACCAACAACTCAGTAGAGTCACTATAAAGAACAAGTACCCTTTACCAAGGATTGATGACCTTTTTGATCAATTACAAGGGGCTAGTCATTTTTCTATGATTGATCTTCAATCCAAATACCACCAAGTGAAGGTGAGGGAGTGTGATATTCCTAAAATGACTTTTCGGACTAGGTATGGACATTTTGAATTTGTGGTAACATTGTTTAGCTTGAATAATGCACCGACTATATTTATAGATCTCAGGAATAGGGTCTTTAAACCCTACCATGATATATTTGTAGTAGTCTTTATTGATGATATATTGATTTACTCCCCGAGTGAGGAAGAACATGTAAATCAATTGAGAGTGGTGTTACAAATCTTCAAGGATGAGAGGTTGCATGCTAAATATGAAAAGTGTGAATTTGGTTAAAAGAGGTTGCTTTTTTAGGGCTGTCGTGTCAGGTGATAGCATTAAGGTGGATCATAAGAAAATGGAGGTAATAAGAAATTGGCCTATGCCCTTGACTCCAATGGATATTAGGACTTTCTTGGGTTTGGCGAGTTACTACCAGAGGTTTGTGAATGATTTCTCTTCTATTGCTTCCCCTATGATAAAGTTGACCTAAAAGAAGGAAAAATTTATTTGGACCGATGAATGTGAAAAGAGTTTTCAAACTTTGAAAGATAAGCTTATCTCCGCTCCTATTTTGGCCTTACCAGAAGGGTTATAGGGTTTGTAGTTTATTGTGATGCTTCAAGGATTGGTTTAGGCTGCTCCTATTTTGGCTTTATCGGAAGGGCTAGAAGGATTTATGGTTTATTGTGATGCCTCAAGAATTGGTTTGGGGTGCATTTTGATGCAAAATTGCAAGGTTATAGCATATGCCTCTAGGTAACTTATGGTGCATGAGTGAAATTATCCCACCCTTGATCATGGCGGCCATGGTGTTAGCTTTAAAATTTGGCATCACTATTTTTATGGTTTTCATGTTGATGTGTTTATCGACCACACGAGTCTCCAATATATGGTCACACAAAAAGATCTTAACTTGAGACAAAGGAGGTGGTTAGAACTCCTTAGGGATTATGACATGAGTGTGCACTATCATCTCGGCAAAGCAAATGTTGTGGCCATTGCTCTAAGTAGAGTGTCCATGGGTAATCTGGCTCATATTGATGTTGGTAACAAGGAGGTAGCTAGAGAAGTTCATCGGTTAGCTAGGTTGGGGATTAGGTTGAATGAAGTTAAAAATAGTGGTGTAGTGATTGTTGATGGTTCCAAATCTTCTTTGATTGAGGAAGTCAAGTCAAAGAAAGACCTTGACCCCGCCTTGCTAGAGTTGAAGGCCTTCGTGAAAGATTGTAAAGTGGAGGTTTTCTCCCAAGGGGGCGATGGTGCCCTTAGGTACCAAGGTAGGTTATGTATGCCTAGTGTTGATGACTTGAGGAAGTTAATTTTAAAAGAGGCTGATAATTCATCCTATTCTATTCACCTTAGTTCCACAAAGATGTATAGAGACTTGAGGGAGATTTATTGGTGGGGTGGTATGAAGAGGGATATTGCAAACTTTTAGCCGGTTATCACAATTGTCAATAAGTGAAAGCTGACCATCAAAGGCTGGGTGGATTTTGTGGTTGGGTTGCCTAAGACTAGGAAACACTTTGATTATATTTGGGTTATTGTGGATAGAATGACAAAGTAGATTCACTTTCTACCGGTCAAAATAACCTATGGTGGTGAAGATTATGCCAAGTTGTATATTCATGAGTTGGTTAGATTGCATGGGGTACCCTGGTCTATCATTTCAGATCATGGTGCTCAATTCACTTCTAATTTTTGGAGATCCTTCCAAAAGGGTCTTGGCACCAAGGTCAAGCTTAGCACGACTTTTCATCCTCAAATGGATGGCCAAGCCGAAAGAACTATCCAAACTCCTGAGGATATGTTTAGAGCTTGTGTTTTGGAGTTTAAGGGTAGTTGGGATAAATATCTTCCACTTATTGAGTTTGCTTACAACAATAGCTACCACTCTAGTATTGGCATGACTTCCTTTGGAGCTTTATATGGTAGGCATTACAGATCCCTAGTTGTGTGGTTTGATGTGGGGGAGATTGCTATAACACTCCGAGGAAGCTAGCAGGTGAGTGAGCTACTTGCTTAGCTTGAATTTGCGAGTTAAGCGGAGATGAGACCCGATGTTGAAATTGTCCAATTCAGATTATGAATTAAGTATGAGTTAAGGAGGTATCTTTAGCCCATGTTCTAGTACTATAGGTGGGCTGTATTTATAGCCCAATATGAAGGAATACAAAGGCCCAACTACATTCTAAGTTACTTAGCTAAATGGGCCTAAACTCTAAGAGAAGGAAAAATCTGCAATTTGAGCAGCAAAGGCCCAATTGTTTAGAGGTCCATTTGGGCCCAAGTTTAAGGCTCAAGCTGCTGCATCACCAGCTCTCTAACATATACTAATATGTGGTTAAAAATACAAGCCAATGTCGGCCAAAGTTGCTCCTTTAAAGGTGTTAAAAATAGCAAACATTTCATTCTAACGTTTGGGAACAATTTTCAGCTTCTAAGAGACTCTTTTCCTCTCCTTTATTTATATACAAGAGTAGCCAACAAAACCTTCTAGGGTTCTTGAAGGACATCCTAACATTGAAGAATAAGGTAAGCAATCTTAAGTATATGTTTAGTATAACTTTCTCCTGACAAACAAGAGAATATGTTAGTTGTGTTGATGCTGAAAATTCTGGACAGCATGTGTTGTTGATGTTGCTGTGTACTTTTCTTGTTGATTATGAGTTAT
>DF357525.1:79437-120039 GCA_000787875.1 Solanum virginianum
AGACCTTAGGTTAGTTAGACCATATAGACTCAGAGGAGAGGGTAAAGGCATTCGCCTGTGAGTTTGTTAATGAAAGAGTTAGAGCAGTGGATGCCCGTGTAGATGCTTTCAAGGCGAGAGTCCGGCAGAGGCTTGAGGGTGATAGTCTAGCTGACACAAGCGCAGTAACAGAGGAGCTGGCTAATTTTAAGACCGGCTTTTTACAGATGTTAACAGTCCCTGTTGTAGTCCCAAAGGTGGCACCAGTGGGTGATGAGGCATTTGACTGGTTAGCTGACCGTCCACATGTCCTTAGGAAGAGGCCCCTTAAACATGATGATCCAGAGCTAAACCAAAATAGGACGAGGCTTAAGGAGGAGCCGATACTAGAGGCGGTAGTGTAGGAGTCACTACTGATGGCGGCTATTCAGAGAGATTGGGAGTAGCAGACCCCATATGGAAAAGGTAGCTTACATACAGCTGCTGCCCAGGCTGCTGAGGAGGAGATGGTGACCTAGGATCCTGCTGACCAAACAGATACCGGTGCTTGAGCACCATGATGTTTGATCCTTTTGACTCTAGTTCTTTTTCTTTTCTTTATGGATACTTTGTTCTTTTGTTAGACAATCTTTTTATTATGGTGGATGTTATTTTTACTTTTGTTTTGGATATTAGTTTTTAAAATGTTGGTTTTTAATGTGTATATATCTATGTTTATATTTTCATCGTTTTTGTCTTAATACATATTTTTTTTTACTTTGAGGACAAAATATTCTATTTTGGTGAGGTGTGGGAAGTTATGGATTCAGATGAAGTCTGAGTAGCCTCGAGTCCATAAATTTCCCTATTTTTGATCCCAAATATTTCTTGCTATGCTTCATTTTCCTTGTGGATGTTTAATTCTCTATTAAACTGGCATGTTTTAGGTAGTGTAGATAGTTTGTAGATACATAGTAGTGTTATCTATTGGCATATACATAGTCTTTGAATGCTTTTTATATTTTGATAGAAACATTAGGTACCCTCAAAATTTTTTGAGACTGTGCTTATTGATGCATTCATGCATTTTGAGTATCTGGCAATGTTTGTTCTGATAATGTGAAGGTAAGCTGAGGCTGGAAGCAGGACTTGTGAGTTTATACTTGATTGTATGTGTAATATGTCATGTGTGTTGTGAGCTTATTTTGCCGCATTCATGCATCTTGTATGGACTCAGAACTTTCCTTGTTACTTTAAGATTGGTTTGGTGATTTGTTCAATTTGGAAGGGATCTTAGGCCTTTGTTCTTTTAGTGAGCCCATTTTTTGCCTATATGACCTACCAAATGAGCTAGTGAATCCCTTGTTCCAAATTTTTGAGCTTCTCATGTACTCATTCTTTCTTGACGCCGTGCTAACGTAACCTTGTTTGATGATATACCTTGATATTGGCCATGGTCTATCCTTGAACATATGAACCTTGGTTAAGGCTAAAAGCCTAAGTTGAGGGTGGCTACATTGGGTGGCCCTAGTTTGAGGCATAGATATTATGTACTTCACCTCAGGCTAAAAGCCTAAGTTGAGGGTGGCTACATTGGGTGGCCCTAGTTTGAGGCATAGATATTATGTACTTCACCTCAGGCTAAAAGCCTAAGTTGAGGGTGGCCTTTATTGTCGTAAGATAACAAAAATAAGGTGGTTACCTGGGAAAGAAGGAAAGAAATGAATAATCATGAGCTAGGTGAAGAAAAAGAAAAGAAAAGTGTCTTGAGTTGAAAAGATTAGCATAAAAAGAGTTCAAGATTAAGGCACAACTGAAAAACAAAAAGAAAGCACCCGAGGAAAGCTTGAAATAAGAGAATAAGGGTGGATTTAGTGAAAATGGTTGGGTTAGGCAGGCAAAGGTGTTGGTAAACATGGTTCAAGGATAGCATTTAGTCACTACTTGCCTAAATTGCCATAACAAAGCCCCGTGAACCTATGTTACAAGCCCTTTAAGTCCTAAAGTGATCCAAATCCACTTTATCACCAAGTTGGAAGATGAGTATAGAGGCAAGCCTAATGCTTCCTCAGTCCCTGAATTCTAAATGCTTTTGAGTGAGTAAGAGGGTCTTCTTTTCTGTGACGGCATTTGCACTACTTGATTAGCATATGGCTATACCAGTAATTGTGGATGGTTGATGCGCCTTTGCTTATCATAGTTGGGTTGCCAAATTCATCATCATGCTTTTGTTCTGCTTAGTAGCTTTGCAATCTGGTTTTGAAAATGATAGATGGGTACCTGGATTGGAGTGAATAATGTATATGCCATTGGTATAACTGCTATGTATTTGTCATTGTCTGGATAGATTAAGTCATCACTTGAGGACAAGCAACAATTCTAAGTTGAAGTTGTTGATATGCTATCAAAATACAACACATTTGATGCCTAAAATAAGGGATTTTATGAGTTCTTAATGCGACTTTTTATGGGTTTTATGTGTTTTTGTGTTGTTCTTGCAGATATGTTAGGTTGGCATGATTTGGAGAAAAATTGCAGATTTTGCTGAAGCATAGGACATACGAGTTCACCTACGAGTCATAGCCCAACCTACGAGTCATATGGTGTTATCATAGCAAGAAGCAGAGACCAAAAATTAAAAATCTGCTAAGTAGAGGTAAACCCTACGAGGCTATCCTACGAGTCATAAGTCTCACTATGACTCGTATAGGTGTACTTGTAGCAAGAAACAGAGAGCCTAAACTTTGGATAAAAAATTGAAGGCCTAGACTACGAGAGGAGCATACGAGTCGTAGCCCAAGCAACGAATCGTATTAGTGGGTCGTACTAATTGAGTCCAAGATGCCAAGAACTTGATACAAGACCCCTATTACGACTCGTAGGTCATCCTATGAGTCGTACCTGTAAGGCGTACCAACTACCAGTTATCTTTTCTATGTAATTTTTAGGGTTAAACTTGTAACTACTATAAATACTTTAAGTTAGGTCTTATAGGAGATTGGGGATTGCAAATCTTGCTTTGTACTCATTGTCAATCTATCAAGCTTGTGATTTGCAACTTGTGGTGTCTTCACTCTTCATTGCTTTGGACAAAATTCCTAACTATGTCTTGCATTTGCATTTTTGTCAGCTTTGCCTTAGCCATGACTAGCTAAGCACCGACAACTTGGAGTTGTGGGAACCATGGGTAGTTGACTTGAGATGACCTAGGTTTGTGCATTTCTATGATTGGAGTTTTACATGTATTGTCTATTTCCCTTCATTATGATTGTTATTTGGTGGTGGCCAACAACAAACCCCACCTATTATCATGATCTCGACCAAGATAGTGACGTATAGGAAAAGGGAAGTAGATGGTAGGATTCGATTGATGTGTTCTCGTCTAATCAACCAAATCTGACCAAGGGGAGGTTGACTGGGACAATAGGTAATGATTAGTTGGCACGCCAAGGTTGCCGACCAAGTGTCATGGTGAAATTCGACCTTTACCTTCACAAGAGGGCTAGAAGAACCTAAGTTACCATCCTACATGCAAATGTCTAATTATAGTTATGTTATCTAGGTTAATTGAGTCAATGAACCATGGGGAACAAAATTCCCAAATTGTCCCTAAAATTGAGTGTTTTCTCGCATCATAGTATAGTGTCTATTCATTTTTGTTCTTGAATCACAAAATCCCCCCTCTTTTAGAGAGTTTAGTTATAGATACTTGAAATGATTGGTAGTGAAGCCTTGCAGTCAAACCCTGTATTTCCTATGGATTCAACCCTAACTTTCGGTTAGGTTAATTGCTGACAGTGACCACTTTCTTATTGGAGCGTGAACATCATCAATCGGCCACAATAATAGCTTTGCTCGGATGGTAATGGATACTCATGTCATAATACTTAAGGAATTCCAACCACCTTCTTTGCCTTAAATTAAGATCTCTTTGGGTGAACGCATATTGGAGACTCTTTGGGTGTACCCATCTACATGAACCCCATACAAATAATGACACCATATCTTCAAGGCAAATGCCACAGCCTCTAATTCAAGATCATGGATAGGGTAATTGAGCTCATGCACCATTATTTTCCTAGAGTCATAGGTAATGAGTTTGCCATTTTGCATCAATACACACCCTAAGCCAACTCTCAAAGCATCTCAATACCCCACAAACCCTTCTAACCCTTTCGATAGAGCCAAAATAGGAGCAGATGTAAGCTTCTCTTTCAATGTTTGGAAACTTCTTTCACATTACTTGGTCAATAAAATTTTATCCTTCTTTTGTGTTGACTTTTTCAAGGGAGAAGCAATTGAGGATAACCATTCACAAATCTCCGAAAATACCCTGTCAAACCCAAGAAACTCCTAATATCCGTCGGAGTCAAGGGTCTAGGCTAATTTTTTATCACCCTCATCTTTTTTGGGTCTACTTTGATCCCTTCACCTGATACTACATGCCCTAGAAATGCAATTTCCCTCAACCAAAATTCACACTTGTCAAACTTGGCAAATAACCTTTCTTCCCTCAATGTTAATAACACTACCCTTAAATGCTTGGCATGCTCTTCTCTACTTCGAGAATAGATCAAAATATCATCAATGAACACCACCATAAACATGTTAAGGTAGGATTTAAAGACCCTATTCATAAGATCCATAAATATGGCTAGAGCATTAGTTAAGTCAAAGTACATCACCACAAATTCAAAATGCCCATATCTTATTCGAAAGGTCATTTTTGAAATGTCACACTCCTTTATGCTCAGTTGATGGTACCCATACTGAAGGTCAATCTTTGCGAAGTGGCTAGCCTTTGAAGTTGATCAAATAGGTCATCTATCCTTGGCAAGGGATACTTGTTCTTCACGGTGACCTTATTGAGTTGCTGGTAGTCAATGCACATTTAAAGTGATCCTTCTTTCTTTCTTACAAACAACACTGCCTCACCCCAAGGTCACTTGCTAGGCCTTATGAAACCCCTCTCCAAAAAATCTTTCAGTTGGTCCTTCAACTCTACCGAGGCCATGCGGTAAAGGAGAATAGAAATAGGTTATATATTGAGAAGGAGATCTATACTGAAATCTATCTCCCTTTCAGGAGGGACACAGGGAAGTTTATCAGGATAGACGTCAAGGAACTCATTGACCACCGACACTGACTCAATAAAAGGGACCTTTGACTTGACCTCCCTAACCCAAACAAGATGGTAGATGAACCTACATTTGACCATTGAATCATGACCTTCCCACTCAAGGACGGGTTCATTAGGTAATTGAAATCTAACCTTGCAATTTATACAATCAATTGAACCATGGTGATTGTCGCCTGAGTTAAACCTCCTTTTTGAGGATAAAGCGATCGCTGTCAAGAAATAGAACCTAACAAAGGTTAAGGTTGAACCTATAGGGAATATGTAGACATAAGATGATTCAATGATCGCAATTCGAGTAGTTAACCAACTTACTTCCTGAAAGGAGGGAGGTTTTGTAATAATCAATGGAAAATAAAACTATACTTACTAGCACAAGAGAGAAATCAATATGGAGAGCAACTAGGGTATTGTGTTACTCATGATTCCCCAACTTAGTATCACTGGATAACCTAATTCTTTTCTAGTTTGTAGCATGCAGGACAGTAAGTTAAGTTTACCAAGCCCTTTGGTCAAAGGTGAGAGGTGAATTTCACTATGTGACTTGGCCCATCTCCATAGTGTGCATTAGTAACCCTTACCTATTAGTCCCAGTACAGCCTCCCCTTGGCCCAGTTTAGTTAATTAGATGAGAACACATCAATCAAATCATGTTTATTAATCTTTTTTCCTATTCATTACTACCTTGGTCCAGTTAGTAAGACTAGGTGGGTTCTAATGTTGGCCACCATCAAAAAACATTCAAAACGAAGAGAGTTAATTAATACATGCATGCACACTTTTCAAGAATTATGAATTATTCAATTTTACCTTCAATTACTTGGACTAGGATCACTTTAGGACTTTCTGGGCTTGTAACGTGTGCTCAAGGGGCTTTGGTATGGTATTTTGGGAATATAGTGACTAAAGGCACTACTTGACACTGTGTTTTTCTATACTTTTGCCCTACCAACTCTACTATTTTTACCACATTCTCCCTTTCTCTTATTTCAAGCTTTTTTGGGTGCTTTCTTTTTATTTTTCAGCCTTTTGCACTTCATTTTTTTTATCTCGCAACTAGGACAAGCTTGAGATCCTCCTACTCTATAAGCCCCGCACATGAGCATATAATATTTAGATCATCATCCTCTATGCAGGGTCTCTTCCCATGGGAAGACTGAATGGGCTCGTTAGGAGCAAAAAGATCTACCAATCGCATCGGGGGTGTAGTCTCTGGTAGTACAATTGATGCTGCCAGTGCTGCTGTCATGTCAGGTCGGAGTCACTGGATCTCCATCTGAAGGGCCATCAAGTCTTATGGTCGAGCCATGCTTAGGCTCAGTTATACTCTCACCTCGAAGGCATCACTACGGGTATCCATAGGGGAGAGACGGTCCAGAATATCAGTGATCGTGAATGCCTGCATACGATCCTCCTAGTCTAAAATGGCCTGGAGGACCCGTGGCCTAGTCTGATGAATAAGCTTAGTTAACTGCGACTCAGCATAAGATAACCTCTGTGTCATGGCCTGTATAGATACGGCAGACATATAAACTATGCTCGACGGAGTAGCCTGTAATGTCATGGCCCATGGTGCAGGAATAGAAGTAGTGGGCCCCCTCTCCTTATCTGCCTCAGGCTGCAGGGGCCTCTCCTCAGTAGCAGTAGCAATGGTGGTGGTAGTTTGTGAACCCTCAGGTGGTGGCACTAGGGCGAATATATTTGGCATAAAAGCAGGTTGGTGCAGTGCTTGTCGGAGTACCATCGGGTTCTCTTCAGCCTTGATCAGGCTGGGATCCAAGGTATGTTGGGCATCAATCAGCTGGTCCAGTTAGTGAAAACTCTCCACCCTTGACTCTAGAAAGAGCTAATATATCAAGCAAGGGAACGGGATGAAGGTGGACCTCATTAAGGAGGCCTCCTAGATTTGCTCGGTGATGAGGCAGACCCAATCAATGTCATAACCAGTCATGATACTGGAAACTAGTACTGCATGCTTTGGTGTCAATGTATTATCAATAAGAATAGGCCGGGTGGGTGATCAAACAATAGCCTACCAAAACTTTGTGGGGAAACTAAGTGAAGCCTTGATAAGAGGCTCCGAGTGTGTGGCAACCTAGCAGGTTCTAGACCCTACTTAGCAATATAACCAGCCACCCATCTCATCAAGCTGGCTCGTCCCTCTAGATCTCTCATCACTAATGGGTCCCTTGTCTAGCCCACCATATAGTTAACTTTTACAGTAGATTTGGGGTAGGGAACTCAAGCCTAAAAAGCATCTGGTGGATGGTAGTCTTTGATATGTCCACTTATCGGCCCCTCACTCTCGTCTCAATCCGTATGGACTGAGTGAGGGGCTTTTTTCCCTTGGGAAGAGTGCTATGTACTGTGGCTGTATATAAAGCATAAAACTCTCTCACCATAGTCAGGTAGTGTCATCCAAGTGAGTGAATGAGCCACTGAAGCCCGTACCAAATCATCGTGTCCTGGAGATTGGGGACACAGTCGAGTTTGTCTGTGATGAATTTGGGCTCCTCATAAATGGAATTGGCTAGCTTGCCTTGCTCTTTCTGCTGCTTGCCCTCCACATAGATATCCCACATGCCTTTGATGTACCATCGATTAGTTAGGGCATCAGGTGGTGAAGAATGAGGCAATACAGAGGACTCCATTTCTAATTCGTCCTCAGAACCTGCCTCAAACTTGGACTCCTCTCTGTATAGAGTTCATCTGGGTGAATAACTCCTATCATTTCCTTTCTCATCTAACTGGGAAGTGCGGATGGCAAGATCCTGAGTGTGCCCAGCTCTGGCAATAACTCTTGTCTATGGTCTATCAGCCTTCGGGTCTAGGTCGACCCCAAGGTCCTCCAATTAGCCACTCAGTGTGGTGGCCTAGACTCATCTTTGACCCTCCTCGGCAGGGCCTTAATCTCATCACATTTGGGTTTTGGTCCCATAGTACTTGAAACATGAATATTTACGCATCTTGGTTAGTCCCACAAATCAAAAATAAAAATGCAAAAATAATTCAAACTAAGTTGCAGAAGGGTCTACGAAAGCAACTTTATGGGCCATAGTTGGTACTATAAACCATAAAGAGTTCTTGTAAAATAGTGGTCCAAACAATTTTTGTCATGGGAAAAGTCTATGAGACCAGGTATGACTCATAAAATAGTTTACGAGTCATAGACTAAGTCGTAGAGAATTCCAGTGTGTGAATTTATTCCTGGCAAAGGTCTACGAGACCTGTCTACGAGCCGTAAAGTGTTCTACGGCAAGTAGAAGGTCTCGCCTGATGGATACTCAGAAATTTTAAGTTTCTGAAATCTTGTATGAGGGGCAATTATGATTCGTGAAATGATCTATAGGCCATAAAAGACATTCGTAGACAAGAACACTCAGTTACCTGAGTTTCTAAGTCCATCACAAATGACCCCATACGACTTTTTCAACATTTATTCTAACAATATTGAAGCAATGACGCACACCCACATGATGTTCACACTACAACAAAGACCCCAACATATTATTCAAAGTATACACCCCATCGAAAGTGATTAAGCATGTTTCCTCAACTATTTCGACCTTATATGATAATTACTCAACAAAATTTATGCACCTATGTTATCACCCAGCAATTTACACACAATATCAATTCATCACACATGGTGGGTGATTGAATAGGCACTAATTATACTATTTAAATCATATAAACGAGGCAACAATACCTAATTCTAGCCTTAGAAAATTATTCAAACATGGGCAACTCAAATTCAATTATCACATGTTAAATTCAAACATAGGTTTTGTATCTAAACTACCATTCCCAACATGATGTCTAATTCAATCATACAAGCATAGAAAAATTAAAGGTTTTGAATCAATTGAAAGCAAATCAAGTTATGTGATTAAGTTGTAGAAGATGAAGGAGGTGAAGAGGCACTAAACCCTAGGTAGTTGAGAAATCACCAAAAAATGGGGGTATGGTCGCTGTCGATGGTTGGAATCACGTAGGGTGGGGATAGTTAGGTAGTTCTGTAAATTAGGTTAGAAATGTGGTCAAAATAATTTGACCTCATTATTTATACCTTGACTAGGTCAACTGGAATCTAATGGGCCTGGACTCCACGAAACCCTAATTACAGGTCTTAGAGTGTTTTACGGCTCGTGAACTATGATTTTGTAGAACATCCAAACCCTAGATTTTAGGACTAGGTTCAACAAACTAGTCTACAAGTCATAGAGTGATTTATGGCTTATAGAATTGGTTGTAGAAACCTCAACACTTAGAATTTTTTTAAAGAAACTTACCTGGGCTCCATGAGCCCCATTCACGACCCGTAGATTTATCTACAGATTGTAAAGTTGGCTCGTGGACTGGAGTGCACAACTTTTATGCTCACTGGAATTCTCCATGAGATGGTGTGTAAGTCATAGTGTGATTTACGACCCATAGAACTAGTTGTAAAGGCACTTCCTGATGCTCTTCTCATCCAAAATTGGCTGACTTAGCCCTGTACCTGTACATTCTTCATAAAACACACTGTCATCCTATATGCAACCAGTCAAATATCCATATTTATAATCAAAATACAAGAAAATAAACTAGCTATGAGTCCAAAACTAAAAATAAACCTACAAAAACACTATTACATCAAAAACCTTGGGTTTTATGGTACGACTTGGACAAATTGGTTACTCGGACTTCACCAATTTCCCAGAATTCATTCTTTAAATCATCTGGCTACTTCATGTACTGATAGATATGAAGACAAACTCTTTGTTATTCAATCTGAAGCTGAGTTGGCCGGCTTTCATATCTACTAGTGCTCACCCAGTAGCTAAGAGTGGTCTTCCCAAGATGATTAGGACATCGAAGTCGACTTCGCAATCTAGGATCAAAAAGTCTGCAAGGAATATGAACTTTTCTACTTTAACTAGCATATTATATAGTACCCCCACAGGCTTCTTCACTGTACAATCAACCATTAACAACCGCATGCTCGTCGGAG
Source organism: Solanum virginianum (assembly GCA_000787875.1). Classification (NCBI taxonomy): domain Eukaryota; kingdom Viridiplantae; phylum Streptophyta; class Magnoliopsida; order Solanales; family Solanaceae; genus Solanum; species Solanum virginianum. The sequence goes on from DF357525.1 coordinate 89,526, forward strand.
TAGGGGTGCCCAATCCTAGCTTCTTGAAAACCACAAGGAGCTTCAAATTAATGTCAGCACCTAGATCACATAGTGCCCTTGCAAACTCTACATCTCCAATGGTTCAGGGTATGGTGAAAGCACTGGGATCTTCTCATTTCTGCACCAAGGACCTCATAGCAATAGCACTGCAATGCTGAAGCTCTTGGGAGAGCTCCTGACTTACATTGCACTTTTTAGTAACTAGGTCCTTTATGTACTTAGCATACCCTGACATCTTCTCCAATGCCTAATGAGAGAGATGTTGATGGAGAGTTATTTTAGCATGGAGAAAAAGTGCTTGAACTTGCCTTCCTCCTCCCTCTTTTTTATTCTTTAAGGGAAAGGAGGAGGAGGCCTAGGAATAGGCTTCAACTTCTGTGGCTCATCAGCAGCTTCACTCACCCCATCCTTGCCATGATTATCTCCTTCATTTGCGTCTTTGGCTGCTACTACCTTATCTCTAACATCATCCTTATCAACTAGCATGGGAGGATCAATGGTGCTCATACCACCCCAAGTAGTAACCACCATGCACTGCCCCTCATTTTTAGGATTCTGAATGGTGTTGCTAGGCAGTGTACCTCTCTAATGCTGATTAAGTTGGGTGGACACTTGACCAAACTATTGTTCAAGATGTTTGATAGTCATAGAGTTAGACTCAATTTTTTGATTGATACTAGAAATCTTAGATCTCATACCCCTTAGAGTCTCATCTTGTGCCTCAGATTTCTTTAATAGGCGGTCAAACATCTCCATTCTAGAACTATTTACACCTACGTCACAGTTATGTGGTGGCACATTGGGGCCATTTCTGAAGCCATCTCTGCGACCCCAGTTTGCATCTCTCTCTGGACCCCTGTTTCTATCATCGTAGTTATCCCAGTAAACTTTTTCTTTTTCGAAGTTTTGACCTTGGTTTCCTTGACCTTGGGACCAATAGTCTTGATTGGACCCTTGGGCATTGGTCCAGAAATCCCCCATTTGATTAGCAACAAAATAAGCATCCTCATCATAATAAGGCTCATCATACATGAGTGCACGTGGAGGTTGATAATCCACTAATTGACTCGCTCTTGGTTCTGCTGCATTATCACCTCTCTCTCTGTGTGCATTCGAGCAAGCTTTTACATGATTTCTTCATTGATCTTTGCTTGCTCCAAACCAATACTAACAGCATATAAACTTTTGGTGGATGCTCTTTCTCTCTGCCCTATGCACGATTAGTCTTGACCACTCTCTCTATCTGCTCTGCGATCTTTGCAAATGGTTGATCTAAGAATATGCCCCCCATGATAGTGTCAACACAAGCCTAATTTTTCTCATCAAGGGCATGGTAGAAGATCTTCACTAAGGTATCATCAACTGTCTTATCGTCTGGGACACTCCTCAAGAATTGGTGGACCGCTCCCAAGTACTACCGATTGAATCACCAGGAAGTTGCTAAAAGTTGTTGATCTAGTCCTTCAACTTGACCTTCTTCAATCTATGAAGTACCTCTCCAAAAAGGCTTTCTGCAAATATTTCCAATTGGTGATCGAACTTTGTGAGAGCTCAGATAGCCATAATGCTGCATTGCCAGTAAGAGACAATAGGAAGACACCAAAGTCCCATAGCATCCATAGACAGATTCATTGTTCCTATTACATTCTTGCAGACGAATGCAACATTGTGTAAGTGGCTATGAGGATCCTTCGATAGTGAGCTCGCAAATAGCCCATCATTCTATAGCATTTGAAGCAACCCACTCGAGATTGTGAACTTTGTGTCTGCCAATAGTGGTGGCAACACAACAGCTCCAGTAACCTCCATAGCCATAGATTTAGCCTGTATTGTTTCCACTAAGAAGCATTGGCATTAAAATCATATGGCTATGAAGCAATGTCCTCAAGAGGAGGTGGGTTCTCATGGTCATCATTTTCAGTCTCGTTCCTATTCAGAGTTGCATTGACCACATTATTAACATTACCTTAGGCCATTCTTCTCAATGTTCGATGAATCTCTAGGTCAAATAGAGTTAAGGGTTTGCCTCGACTTTGTTTATTGGGTGTACACTACACATACATCCTGCAAAGAAAAAAACAAAAATAAAATGTAAAATGCGAGAAAAAAGGATTAACACCCAAATTACTATTAATTAACTAAGTCTAGTCATAATCCCTGGAAACAACGCCAAAATCTTGATTGTCGCCCAAGTTACACCTTCTTTTAGAGGATAAAGTAGTCCCTGTCAAGAAATAGAATCTAACAAAGGTTAGGGTCGAATCCATATAAAATATGTAGACTCAAGATAATTAAATGATCGTAATTCGAGTAGTTAACCATCTTACTTCCCCCAGAGAGGGGGGTTTGTAATAATCAATAGATAATAAAACTAAACTAACTAGCATAAGAGAGAAATCAATATGGAGAGAAACTAGGGTATTGTGTTCCCTATGATTCCTAACTTAGTATCACCAGATAACCTAATTCTTTTCTTGCATGTAATATGCAGGATGGTCAATCAAGTTCACCAAGCCCTTTGGTCAAATATGAGAGGTGAATTTCACTATGTGACTTAGCCCATGCAGGACGGTAAGTTAAGTTCACCAAGCCCTTTGGTCAAATGTGAGAGGTGAATTTCACTATGTGACTTAGCCCATGCAGGACGGTAAGTTAAGTTCACCAAGCCCTTTGGTCAAATGTGAGAGGTGAATTTCACTATGTGACTTAGCCCATCTCTATAGTGTGCATTACTAACCCTTACCTATTAGTCCCAATACAAGCTCCCCTTGGCCCAGTCTAGTTGATTAGACGAGAATACATCAATCAAATCCTATTAATAATCTTTTTTCCTATTCATTACTACCTTGGTCCAGTCAGTAACACTATGCGGGTTCTAATGTTGGCCACCATCAGAGAACATTCAAAATGAAGAGAGTTAATTAATACATGCATGCACACTTTCCAAGAATTATGAATTATTCGATTTTACCTTGTTAGTTCGTCATGGTTCTCACAACCATAGTTGTTGATTTAGCTACTCATGGTTTGTGTAGATGCAAGAATTATGAATTGGAAGAACATAATTAAACACTTACACAATTGAATTAAGAATAAGCAAATCCAAATTCAAAGAGCATCACAAGATTAAAGATGAAATTAGAATACAAGTGTTCGCAAAGACTCTCCAATGTAATCTCACTATTTTTTCTCTCTAAAGACTGAGTTCTCTGAGTACTATGCGGAAACTTATTAAAAATAACCTAAAAAATCTATTTATAATAAGTAAAATACAAGTCCTAAATATAACAGGATAATTGGTCGGCACGCCATATGAAAGGGGTTTACAACCCGTATATTCCATGGCCCGTAGTCGTGGTATCATACAAAGCTGTTGGAAATTTGGACTTTAATTCTACAACACTCTTCTATGACTTATAAAGTAGTTTACGACACGTAAAGGGGGTTTCATCTGATGAATCTTTAGAAAATCCCAATCTCTTATCCTCAGGGCACGAACCATAGTCTATGACTCGTAAATCATTCCATGACTTGTCTGCATATTTGTAAAACTAACTTCTGAAAATCAACCCCTCACTAGAATTGTCCACGAACCACTTCACAATCTATAGAATGATCTACAACTCGTAAAGGGCATCGTACTATATCAAAATTCAGCAACTTTTTGTAATCCTACAAATATAACACAAAAATATATAAAACCAACTAACACCACATTGAGCACACATAAAATTCCAAGTTTTAAGCATTAAAGGTATTGTATTTTAATAGAATATCACATGATATGCATGTAACCAATATAGACATAGGACTACCCTTATAGATACTTTTAGCAAGAATTGACTCACCGATGGGAGTAAACATCTCAAAGGGTTCATATAATAATTCGGGACACTCATGAAGCCTATTAGCAACAAAGGGAGTAATGAAAGAAATAGTGGCACCCAGATCCATTAAAGCATACACATCAAAATTGTAAATCTTTAACATACCGTAACAATATAGGGCATCTCATCCATCCCTTGCCTCCCTTAAAAGGCATAAAAGTGATTGTGACGTGGAGCACCTCCTGTTGACCACCTTGTGCCTTTTAGTCACCTAGAGTACCTTATCCTTAGGGATGACTATCTGTACCCTTGTTAGGACAATCCATAATCTTGTGGCCTATTTTACCACACCAGAAGAAAGCACCTGAGTTCCTCAAACATGCACCATCATGATTCCTTCCGTATTTTAGTCACCTCGGAAGAGTCATCCCATCATTTCTTCTTTGAGTTTTAGGGTTAGGGGCCTATCATTAGCAAATTTTTGGCCTTGGGTATTGAAGGACCCTTAGCCTTAGAATTTGTGGCCTTGTAGGAAATGACCACCTTTTGTACCTTGGAATTCACCCTCATAATGAGCCTTCTTGGACTATCCACTTCTCCTCTTTCGAAGCTTTTCTCCTTCTAATTATTTGGCATATGTCATAAGCTGAGATATCTATATCCTCGATAAGAATATCAGTATGACACTCTTCATTGATTAAGTTAGATACACCCAAGATAGACTTAGGCATCCTTGCCTTTGCATCAACAACCAAGTGAGGAGCATACTTTGAGAGGTCATTAAATTTAAGGGAATACTCCCTAACACTCATTGAACCTTGCTTGAGGTTTATGAACTCCACCCTTTCCATCTTCTATTAGTTATACCATGTTTGAGCAAGGCCCTTGAGTTGGTAGGCCGCTAGTTTTGCTATCTCATCCGAACTTACCCCCATGATAGCCAAAACTTTGTACTCTTGTATTCTTCTACCTTTGAGCCATAAAATTTTGAGGGATTCATTCTTGTAAAATCCTTCACCCTTGAAGCCGAGGTAAGAGCATGAGGGGCTTGAACTCCTTGGTTGGCCACGACCCTTTCTAATAGGGTGACCACATTTTATATTCAGTGTGGGTGACTCCTTCTTCTTCTGCTTAGGGAGCTTATGGGGCTTGAGGGTCAATTCATGCCTAAGGGTAGGAGCTTTTTGTTCCATTCATCTCAGTAGCATGATCTAAAAGAGTAAAAATACCACCCATTAGAGATAGAAAAGCTTATTTCAAATCTAAAGCATGACATAGAGTATGAAGAAGTGAACCATTTTCTAAAATACCTCATAGCCTCTCACTCATAGTTGTGGTACGCTTCACAACCATGAACAAGACTCTACTCAATGCGGTGTGTTGGATTTTTTAGGATTATTCATAAACCTAGTGCTCTGATACCATACTTTTCATGACCCAAACCTAGGGCCTAGATGTTACATGGCGAATGGGGAACCCAAAAGTGCCCCCATCTTGAGCATACATAGCATATCCTTGGTTATGAAAACATAGATAAAAAATAAATATGTAATAAATAAATTCTAGGGGAAGCGCAATTTGAGGCTCATGCTATAGGGATGTTATAGGGAAGAGTATAGTACTTTCATCACCTCATCAACAGACAATAACACATGGAATGGATCATGGGACTAAGGGAATTCGTCCATAAATATATAAACATAAACAATTAAGCTTATATTTACATAGCATAATCATATCCAAAAACACCTCTTATCATGAATAGAGAGGGCCAAGATATCTCCTGAGCTCACCCTTAAAAGATAGTATCCAAAAATAGATAAGGCTAAATAAAGGTATGAAAGTAAATGGATATTGTCCCCGAAAGTGGATGCCTCACCAATAGCATATCTTCACTTGAACTGCCTAATTGATATGCTACAAAAAATACAACACTTTTGATGCTTAAAACTTGGAATGTTTTGTGTTCTCAATGTGATGTTATTTGGTTTTATGTGTTTTTGTATTTATGTTTGCAAGATTATAGGTTGGCCTTGATTTTGGGGAAGATTGCAGAAGTTGCTAAGTTTTTACTGTTATACGAGACCCTTTATGAGCATTAGATCATTCTATGGGCCATATGGTGGTTTCGTGGACAATTCCAATGAGGGGCTATTTTTTGAAGTTTACTCTACAAATATACAGATAAGCCATAGAGAGTTTTACGAGTCATTGAAGATGGTTCATACCCTGAGGATCAGAGACTTGGACTTTAAGGAATTTCATCAGATGAAACCCCCTTTATGCGTTGTAAACCACTTTACGAGGCGTAGAGAGGTGTCATAAAGTTGAAGTCCAAATTTCTAGCAGTTGAGTACGAGACCTCGATTAGGGGCCGTGGAATGCAATACGGCCTGTAAAACACCTTTCATATGGTGTGCTGACCAGTTCTCCTATTTTGTTTAGGAGATGAATTTTAATTATTATAAATAGGTTTTTTAGGTTATTTTTTAGGAGTTTTTTGCTTGGTACTCAGAGAACTCAATATTTAAAGAGAGAAAATTGTGAGATCATATTAGAGTGTCTTTGAGAACACTTTTGTTTGAATTTTACCTTGAAGCTTATGATTCTTATTGAAGTTTGATTTTGCTTGTTCTTAATTCTATTGTGTAAGTTTTCGATTATGTCTGCTTATTTTATAATTCTTGCATCTACACATAACATGAGTAGGTAAATCCACAACTAGGGTTGTGGGAGCCATGAAAAACTAACAAAGAAAAACCAGATGATTTATGATTCTTAGAAAGTGTATCTGCATGTATTAATTAATTCTCTTCATATTGAATGTTTTCTGATAGTGGCCAACATTAGAACCTGCCTAGTGTTACTGAGTGGACTAAGTTAGTAATGAATAGGAAAAGAGATTAATTAATAGGATTTGATTGATATGTTCTCGTCTAATTAACTAAACTAGGCCAGGTGGAGGTTGTATTTGGACTAATAGGTAAGGATTAGTAATGCACACTATGGAGATGGACCAAGTCGCATAGTGAAATTCACCTCTCACCTTTGACCAAAGGGCTTAATGAACATAACTTACCATCTTGCATGCTATACACTAGAAACGTATTAGGTTATCTAGTGATACTAAGTTGGGGAATTATGGAGAATACTCTAGTTTCTCTCAATATTGACTTCTCTCTTGTGATAGTTAGTTTAGTTATATTTCTCATTGATTATTGCAAATACAAGATAAGACTCTAATACTCTAGTTTCTCTCAATATTGACTTCTCTCTTGTGATAGTTAGTTTAGTTATATTTCTCATTGATTATTGCAAATCGCCCCCCTCCCCCCCGGTTGGGAAAGTAAGTTGGTTAATCATTCGGATTGCAAATTGGTGAATTATCTTAAGTCTATATATTCCCTGTGCGTTCGACCCTAACCTTTGTTATGTATTATTTCTTGATAACAACTATTTTATCCTCTAAAAAGGAGGCGTAACTTAGGCAACATCAAGATTTTGGCGTCGTTGCCGGGGAATATGGCTAGATTTGGTGAATTCATTAGTAATTCGAATGTTAATCCTTAGTTCCCTTATTTTACATCTGTTTGTTCTTTCTGTTCTTTTTCAGGGTGTAAGTGGAGTGTATGCCTAACACCTGGAGTCAAGGCAATCCCTTTCCTCCATTTGATCCAGAGATCCACATAACGTTGAGAAGAATGGCCCAAGACAATGCCTATAACGTAGCCAATGCAGCTCTGAATATGAATAACAATGAGGATCTGAGAATGAGAACCCACCTCCTCTGGAGGATATTGATCCACAGCCTCAGGATTTCAATGCTAATGCTTACCAGTAGAATCAGTATAGGCTAAGTCCTATGGCTTTGGAGGTGATTGGAGCTATTGTGTTGCCCCCACTACCGACAGACACAAAGTTTATAGTCTCAAATAGGTTACTTTAGATGCTTTATATGAGCTATTTGCAGGCTTACCATAAGAGGATCCTATAGACACATATACAATATTGCATTTGTCTGCAAGAGTGTGATAGAAACACAGAATCTATCTATGGATGTTGTGGGACTTTATGTCTTCCCATTGTCTCTTATGAGCAATGCAACATTATGGCTATCTGATATAGAGTTCGATAACCTATTGGGTAGACTTGTAGAAGGCCTTTTTGAAGAGGTACTTCTCTAGATCAAAGAAGCTCAAGTTGAGGGACCAAATCAACAACTTCAAGTAACTTCTTGGTGATTCGATAAGCACTACTAGAGAGCAGTTCACTTAATGTCTGAGGAGCGTCCCTGACCATAAAGTAGTTAATGATGCTTTGGTAGATATCTTTTACTATGCCCTTGATGAGAACAGTTAGGCTATGCTGCCACTATCTTGGAGGGGCATGTTTTTGGATCAACCATTTGCAAGGATTATAGAGCGAATGGAAAGAGAGGTCAAGACTAACTGTGCATGGGGGCAGTGAGATAGAGCATCTACTAAGAGTTCGTATGCTATCAGTATGGGTCCAGAGCAGGCCAAAATCAATGAAGAAATTATACAATAGCTTGCTCAGATTCACACAGATATGAAGGTGATGATGAACCAGAACCAAAAGAGAGTGAATGTAGTGGTTCATCAACCTCCATGTGCACCTATGTATGAGGAGTCATAATATGATGAGGATGTACGTTTTCTTGCCAATCAGATGGGGGGTTTCTGGACCAATGCCAAAGTGTAACAACCTGGCCCAACACTGTGAAGTATTGTCCGCTCTTATGCCTAGCCCATCGCGGATTTGTCCCTTTGGGCTCACCCCAAAAGGCGTCTTACAGTATATATACTAGTCTTTTACTTATATACCCAGCATCTCTCATGTGTTTTGCCGATGTGGGATATCTTATCTCAAGTGGTTAATCAAGTCACCCAAGGGGCTCAAACCCCTCAAGCTCCTACTCTGACATCTCGCATGAGGGACTTTATAAGGATGAATCCGCCAACGATATGGGATATCTTATCTCAAGATTGGTTGTTATATACACCCCCTCTATGGACTCAATATCCTCGCTGAGGTTTGCCCACCGCATGGAATTCTCCTAGACTCCGTACTAAGGTTTGCCCTGCCTCACCGGAATTCGCCTAAACTCAGTTGAACTTTAGCCACATCAATAAGACTGCACAAGAGTGGCTCTGATACCACCTGTAACGATCTGGCCCAAGACTATGAAGTATTGTCCGCTCTTGGGCCTAACCCATCACAGATTTGTCCCTTTGGGCTCACCCCAAAAGGCTCCTCATAGTATATGAACCAATCCTTTACTTATATACCCACCATCTCTCCTATGTTTGTCAATGTGGGACATCTCATCTCAAGATGGGTTATTAGACAAAAGGGTCTAATTATGACTATTGGCTCCAAGGTTAAGGAAACCAAGGTCAGAACTTTAATAGAGATGGAGCTTACAGGGACAATTGCAAAGGTTACTATGATAGGAATAGGGTCCAGAGAGAGATGCAGATTGGGGCCGCTGAGAAGGCTTTAGAAATGGTCCTTATGTGCCACCGTATAATCGTGATGTAGGTGCAAGTAGTTCCAAAATTTAGGAGATATTTGATTGCTTGTTGAAGAAATTTGAGACACAAGATAAGACTCTAAAGGGGCATGAAATCAGAGATTTCGAGTATAAATCAGAAAAAAGAGTCTCACTCTGTAGCTACCAAACCGCTGGAATAATAGTTTGGTCAAGTGTTGACTCAACTCAATCAGCATCAGAGGGGTAAACTACCTAGCAACACAATGCAAAATCCTAAAAATGAAGAGCAGTGTATGGCAGTCACTACTCGTGGTGGCAAGTGCACCATTGATCCTTCTATGCTGGTTGATGAGGAAGATGTTCGAGAGGAGATGGTTATGGCCAAGGATACAGATGAAGGAGATGATCGTGGCAAGGATGGGGTGAGTGAAGCTGTTGATGTGCCACAAAAGTTGAAGCCCATTCCTAGGCCTCATCCTCCCTTCCCTCAAAGAATCAAAAAGAGGGAGGAGGAAGGCAAGTTGAAGCACTTTCTCTCCATGCTAAAATAACTCTCCATCAATATCTCTCTCATTGAGGCATTGGAGGAGATGTCAGGGTATATTAAGTACATGAAGGACTTGCTCACTAAAAAGCACACTGTGAGTCAGGAGCTCTCTCAAGAGATTTAACATTGCAGTGCTATTGCTACAAGGTACTTTATTCAGATGCAAGAAGATCTTGGTGCTTTCACCATACCCTTCATTATCAGAGGATAGTTCATTTTTTCATTCCTTTCTTTAAGAGTTAAGTTCCTGATATGGGGTCGTTTGAGCTTTTCTGAAATGGCTTGTGAATCCAAGCTTTCTTGGATGAGTTCACGTCCGCAAGGACACTATCTGATCTAGGTGCCAATATTAATTTAATGCCCTTGTAGTCTACAAGAATCTTGGATTGGGAGCCCCTACTCCAACTAGCATATGGTTATTGACGGTAGATCGTATAGTGAAGAAACATGTGGGATATTGTATAATATGCTGGTCAAAGTCGAAAAGTCAATATTCCCTGCAGACTTTGTGATCCCAGATTATCAAGTAGACTTCAATGTCCCAATCATCTTGGGAAGACCATTCCTAGCCACTGGGCGAGCCCTAATGGATATGAAAGTCAGTCAACTAAGGTTTGGATTGAATGGTGAAGAAGTAGTATTCAATATCTGTCAGTCCATGAAATGTCCAGATGATTTAAATAGTGAAGTCTGGGCAATTGGTGAAGTTTAAGTAACCAATTTCTCCAAGTCGTGCCGCGATAATAAATCAGGCACTATTTTGAGGCAACCCAAGGTTTTTGATATAATAGTGTAGTTATAAGGTTGTTTTCAGTTTTGGATTCATAGGTAGTTTGTTTTTCTTTATTTTGATTGTAAGTTTGGACATTAGGCTGGTTGCATATAGGGTAACAATATATTCTATGAGGAGTATATAGGTACAAGACTAAATCAACCAATATGGCTGAGAAAAGCATCAGATTGAGTCTCTATGACTAGGTTTATGGGCCGTAAAATAATTTACGACCCATACTCCATCTCTTAGAGATTTTCAGTGAGCAGAAAAATTATGTACTCTAGTCCACGAGCCAACTTTATGATTCATATACCAAAGTACAAGTCCTGAATGGGGCTCATGGACCCCAGGTAAGTTTCCTGAAAATTTTTCTAAGTATGGAGTCTCGACGACCAACTCTACAAGTCATAAAATATTTTATGACTCATAAACTGGTCCATGAAACCTAGTCCTGAAGTTTAGGATTTTTGATGTTCTATGAAACCATGATTTAAGAGCCATAAAACACTCCACGGCGAGTAATCGAGGTTTCGTAGAGTCTAGGCCCATTAACCTTTCTATTGACCTAGTCAAGGTATAAAATGATAGGGTCAAATTATTTTGACCCCATTCTTGACCTAAATTATAAAATTAACCCGACTAAACTTTTTCCCTCGTAAATTTGACCATCACTAGCCACCCTACACCCATTTTCCAATAAGATTCTGATAGCCTAGGGTTTCAAGCCTAGTTAGCTTCTTCATCTTCTTCAACTTAATCATCTATCTTGGTACTATGGCCCCAAAAGCCAAACGCGACGAGATTCAAGCCCTACAGAGGAGGCTCAAAGATGAGCCTTTGGATGATGAGTAGGCCACTCAACTGGGTGGAGCCCTGAGTCATATCACATAGAGGTGCTGGATACAAAGGTGGTGCATTAAGGGCATAGAAGAGATATATGTGGAGGGCGTGTAGCTGACAGAGCGGGGCAAGCTAGGCTGTTCCATCTATGTGGAGCCCTGAGTCATATCATATAGACTCGATAGTGTTTCCCATCTCTAGGACATGATGACTAGTATGGGCTTCAGTGGCTCACATATGCACTTGGACGATACTCCCCGACTATGGTGAGGGAGTTTTATGCCTCATACTTAGCCACTATGCAGAGCACTCTTCCCAAGGGGAAGAATCCCCTCGCTCAGCCTAGACTGATTGAGACGAGAGTAAGGAGCTGGCAGGTGGATATATCAGAGACTAACATTTGCCAGATACTATTTGGTCCTAAGTTTCCTGAACCCAGATCCACTGCAGAGTTTGACTACAGGGTGGGACAGACGAGGGACCCACTTATGATGAAAGATCAAGAGTTGCTAGCCACTTTTATGAGATGGGTGGCCGGGTATATTGCTGAGTAGGGTTTAGAAACTACATGGGTCGCCACTCACTTGAAACCTATCGTAAAGGCTTCGCTTAGTTTCCCCGCTAAATTTTGGTGGACGATTATTCATTCACGCATTCAACTGACACTTACTATTAATATATTGATGTCAGAGTGGGCAGTTTTGGTTGCCAGTATCTTAGCTGGCTATGATATTGACTGGGCCCACCTTATCACTGAGTAGATTCATGAGGCTGCACCGAAGAGGTCTACTTTCATCCCATACCCGTGCTTGATCTATAGGCTTTGCATAGAGTTGAGGGTGGAGATATTACACCAGCTGGACCAATTGATTGATGCCCAGTGCACATTGGATCCTAGCCTGATAAGGCTGAAGAGAACCCGATGGCACTCCAGCTAGCATAGCCTCCACCTATGCTTGAGATATTCACCCCAATGCCACCACTTAAGGGTCCACAAACTGCCACTACTACTGCTGCTGCTACTGAGGAGAAGCCTCTGTAGCTCGAGGCAGTTGAGGAGAGGAGGCCCATTACTGTTGTTCATGTACCACATGCCACTACTTCATAGGCTACTATTATGGGCATAATTTACGTGTCTGCCACATCTACACAGGCCTTGGAGTAGAGGTTACTACATGATGAGTCACAGTTAACTCAGCTTGTTCATCAGATCAAGCCATGGGTCTGCTAGGCCATTTTAGACTCGGAGGGTTGAATGCAGGCATTTGTGGTAACTACTACTTAGAACCATATCTCTATCGTGGATGCCCTCATTGACGCCTTTGAGGAAAGGGTATAATAAATATTGGGTGAGGCCTGGCCTTTAGATTTGTCAACTATGCAGATGAAGATCCAGCAACTCCAAGCTGACATAATTGCAGTACTCACGGCACCGGTTGCACTACCAATGACCATACCTCTGGTGTCGGTGGTTGATTTATTTTCTCTTAATGAGCCTATCTAGTCTTCCCTCAAGAAGAGACCCTGCACAGAGGATGATGAGCCAGATGAGAGACGTGTTGTGCGAGGCTTACAGAGGAGGATGAGTTCGAGCTTATCTTGAGGATATCGAGACATGATGACAAGATGCGATGAGCTCGAGAGTTAGAGCAGATAAGAGGTGTTGGCCCCTCCAGACAGAGTACTACTATTAAGAAATCCATCCAGCAGGAGAAGGGTGGCTAGATTCAGCCATACACTGGTGCTTAGGCACACCAGGTATGCTTTTTGACCCCTTATGTGTTATTTTGTTTTGATTTTGTGCATTAGGGGCAATGCAGATCTTTTTCAATGGGGAGAGGATAGTTATGGGCCTCAGTGAAGTTTGAGTAGCTTAGGTCCATTAACTACCCCAATTTTTGATCCTAGGGTTTTCTTTGTGTTCTTTTTCCTTGTGGATATTTACTTTCTGTTGAACCGACATATTTAGGATATTTAGATAGTATTTGTAGCATATGGTACCAATAATTGTGGCATATAGCATGTTTTGTGTTTTGTTTGAAAAAAATGATACCCACCAAATTTTTTTATTAGTAGTTAGATAGCAACCATGCATGTTTAGGTGTGACATGTTTGTTCTGATAAGTAAGGGTACATTGAGATAAAAATCATGATCTGAGAGTCTTTTGTTGATAATGTATGCAATGCCATGTGATATGAGCTTAATTTGATAGATTCATATGTTTTGTGCTAATCCAAATTTTGCCTTGTTACTCTAAGTTAGATTGTAGATTAATTGGATTAGGAAAGGATCTTAGGCCATTGTTCTTAATAGTCCACTTAGCCTAAAATGAACAACCAAAATTGTGATATAATCCCTTGTTCCTAATATTTGAGCCTGACATGTACCTATTCTTTGAAAACACCTGATTAACATAACCTTGTTAGTTGTAAAACCCCAAAATTGGCCCTGGTCCTTCCTTGAACATTCTACACCTTAACTAAGGCAAAGAGCCTAAGCTGAGGGTGGCTACCAAAAGTATCCCTAGTTCTGAGGATGGATATTGTGCACCTCAACACAGGCCAAAATTCTAAGTTGAGGGTGACTATTGTAAGGGTGAAGCACAAAAGAAGGGAGTGAGTTAGTGATACGTAGAAAAAGGGAAAATCATGTACTGGGTGCAAGAAAAATAATGATGCCTTGGTGTAAGCTAAAAAGCAAAATGAACTGTAGAAACAAGGCAAAAAGTTGAAAAATGAAAAGAAAGCACCTAGAAAAGCTTGAAATAGGAAAAAGGGAGAATAAGGTGAAAATATAGAGTTTGTAGGGCGAAAGTGTGGAAAAATGTAGTGTCATTGAGGGCCTTTAGTCACTATTTTCCCATAATATTAGACCAAAGCACCCTGAACCTATATTATAAGCCAAGAAAGTCCTAAAGTGATCCTAGTCTAGTTAGTTGAAGGTCTGAGTCATGAATATAGGGGTAAGCCTATGGTATTAGACATTATGCATGGATATCTTTTGTAAGAGTGAGTGATCTTGCATAGTCCCAAGGTTAAACATGAAAACATATTGAGAGTCAAATATGGGACTTCTTTTTATGAGGGTACTTGCGTTGTATCATTAGAACTAGTCTTATTCAGTGATTGTGGACTATTGATAGTTTTTTTCTTGTCATGGTTGTGTTGTTACATGCACCAAGTTGTATTAGTTTGCTAGATAACTATCTGATCCTATTTTGAAAAGTTGGTGTGAGTGTTTGAGTCTAATATTTATGTAATGTATGCCATTGGGTTGAGGTATATGTGTTACTGTATTATCTATATAGATTGAGTTCATCGTTTGAGGACAAGCAACAATTTTAAGTTGAGGGTGTTGATGTGTTGCCAAAATACAACACTTTTAATGCTTAAAACTTAGAATTTTGTGTGTTCCCAATGTGATGTTAGTTGGTTTTATGTGTTTTTGTGTTTATGTTTGCAGGATTACAGGTTGGCCATGATTTTGGGGAAAACCACAGAAGTTGCTGATTTTTTTCTGTTATATGACACCCTTTACCGGTCGTGGAACATTCTACGGACTATAGGGTAGTTTCATGGAAATTCCAGTGAAGGATTATTTTCTGAAGTTTATTCTACGAACATGCAGATGATTTATAGAGAGTTTTATGAGTCGTAAAAGATGGTTTGTGCCCTGAGGATCAGAGACTTAGTCTTTCAGGAATTTCATCAGATAAAATCCCTTTTAAGGTGGTAAACCACTTTACAAGTCGTAGAGGGGTGTCATAGAGTTGAAGTCTAAACATTCACCAGCTAAGTATGAGACCCCGATTACGGGTCGTGGAATGTAATACGATCCGTAAAACACATTTCATATGACATGCCAACCAGTTCTTCTATTTTGTTTAGGACTTGAATTTTAATTATTATAAATAGGTTTGTTAGGTTATTTTTCAGGAGTTTTTCGCCTAGTAGTCAGATAACTCAATATTTAGAGAGAGAAAATTGTAAGATCATATTGGAGAGTCTTTGAGAACACTTTTGTTTGAATTTTACCTTAAACCTTGTGATCCTTATTGAAGTTGGATTTTGCTTGTTCTTAATTCTATTGCATAAGTGTTCAATTATGTCTTCTCAATTCATAATTCTTGCATTTACAAATAGCATGAGTAGCTAAATCCACAACTAGGGTTATGAGAACCATGAAGAACTAACAAAGTAAAATTAGATAATTAATGATTCTTGAAAAGTATATATGCATATATTAATTAATTTCTTCGTATTGAAGTGAAATTCACCTCTCACCTTTGACCAAAGGGTTTGGTGAACATAACTTACTATCTTGCATGCTATAAACTATAAAAGAATTAGGTTATCTGGTGATACTGAGTTGGGGAATCAAGGGGAACCAATACCTTAGTTTTTCTCCATATTGACTTCTCTCTTGTGATAGTTAGTTTAGTTATATTTCTCATTGGTTATTGCAAAGCCCCCCTCCTTTGGGGAAGTAAGTTGGTTGATCATTCGGATTGCAAATTGGTGAATTCTCTTGAGTCTACGGATTTTCTGTGGTTTGACCCTAACCTTGGTTAGGTTTTATGTCTTGATACCAACTGCTTTATCCTCTAGAAAGGAGGTAACTTGGGTGACATCACTAACCATGTGGAGGAAGAGGAAAAGAAGCTCTGAGTCCTACATAGTAAGATCATGTAAGCAAAAGTATCTGTTAGTACTTCGAATGTATAGAGTATGCAGGGTGCAAATGCAATAAGGAACATAAACCAAAATTAAAACAATATGCATAATCATAAACAATGGATATAGGCTCAATATGTCATGAGGGGATCAGAACTGACATATAAGACCAAGCAAGCTACTACTTTGAATCTCAATGTTTACTCCACACTGGACAAGGAGCAGTCTACTTTGGCAAGGTAGACCAAACACTATCCTTTATGGCATGGTTTTTTCAAAAAGTGCCACCACCTCGCAGCATAGCCTTTTCAGTGGGTTTCATATGATATCCTTACGGCATAGCCTTTTTGGTAGGTTCAAAAAATATTCTTACCTTATGGCATTGCCTTTTTGGTAGGTACAAGCCCATATAGGGAACCATAATCATACCTATGGTGGCATATAGTTAGGGACAATGGGATACTTCCAAGGTCCTCTCGGTACTAGGTCACAATCCCATGGCATACTTGAAACATAGTCATAGTCATAACATGCATAGTCTCAAAATATAATAATATCATTCTTGGAGTAGCTCATCAAACACAACATGTTTCATCAAATTAGGGCTTTACATCATTCTTGTTATTCATATCATGCTCATGAGCTCATAACATACTTATTAGCCCTTTTATTAGTCTCAAAATGCTTAACATACATATCTTTCCATAAGACATTCATTACTTGAGAAACTTGACATGCACTTTTATCAAATTCATGGTGGATACATGTTCATAAGCTTAAAATCATGCAAATTATTAGTAAATACCATGAGAGGAGTAAAATAAGATCACTTGTTCATTATTCATAGGAACCCACCTAAGCATAATAAAACTTCATTGAGGCATCAAAAAACCCTCATATAAAGCCATTTATTTCACATGAAATTTCATACTATAATAATATACAAGAATAAACCATCATAAAATACTTTGTATTATCATCATATAAAGGGGATTCATAAAATCACCATGTATTACCATAACTTGAGAAATCAGAAAGGAGAAGAGGAATGGTTGAGCTTATGAAGAGAAGGTCTCCACAATCAAACCCACGCACCTTGGTGATTTTAATAGAGGAGAATCAAATTTAGAGATGAAGAAATCCAGAACCCTAGCTTGACCTTCTTGCTTAAGAGCTTTGGGAGTGTTTGAGAGAGCTTTTAGACTTAGGGTTTTTGGGAAATGAATTGAAATGAAAGAGTGAAGTATGTATAAGGCTGAAAAGGGGTCGTTTGGGGGGTTAAAATGACATAGTATAGGCATAAAATTCTGGGAAATGACAAAAATGCTTCTTATAAAATTCTATCGAACAGGACCACAAGACCCCGTTTATGGGCCGTGGTCCAACTTATACGCCGTAGGGGTTTGTCTGGTAACATTTTAGACCCTCAAAAACTTTTCTCTGTTTTTCAACCTATGATAGGACATACGGCTCGTAAGTCATTCTACGGGCTGTCTGATAAATTGTATTCCTAACTTCAGAAATTATCATTTTCACCAAGTCCAACCTTTAACCCACGAGGACTAGTTATGGCCCGTTGAACCACTTAAGACCCATAAGACCCTTCGTAACTACTGACACTCAAAAGATTTCAATAACTCATTTCTTGCACTTTTCATACTTCTCATAGGTGGGGCCTTACATATTGATCCCACGTTAATACGAATGTTTTGACACCAAAATTGTGCTTTTGAAGATGAATCCATAGTCGGGTCTAAAATGATTTTGTGGGACCCACGATGAAAATCAAAAGTCGGGTCCACAAAAAGGTTTCAATTATAATGTTGAACTTGTATCCCAAAATGAGGCCCAATTCAAGGCTCAAAAAGATAGAAATTAGATTATAAATAAATTTACCATTAAAGCTTAGGAATGATCTTGGGAAACCCCTTTGAGATAAAAACATGACCTTAAAAAGATAGTCCCCAATGATTTCCAACCTCTCTATAGTTTACCTACGAGCAATATGGACCTAATGCACTTGAAATCACCTCACACAAAGTTCTACAACTTCAGAAATTGCATTTTGAAAATATAAAAACTGACTAGAAAGGGTCTGGTCCTTATTTAAAAGGACTTGAAGAAAGTCTTCCCCTTGACTGCGAAGGCCTATCCGTGAGCGCAAAAGGCTACCAAGCTAGACTTTCTGATGTTAGGCCAAAAATACATATTTTTAGTCATTATTTACCTCTTATTTATCTTTTTTGAGCATAAATTTTATGGATTGTGCTAAATTGTGTATTTTATTTGTAAGATTAATTGGCACAAAAATAACGAGATTTGGAGCTCAAATGAATTAAAAAGAGAAATTTACAGAAGAAAACTCAAACAGGCAGCTTAATGGATTAAATTGAATATAATAATATATTTACATATTATAAATATGCATGCATCATTGCAATTTCAATTGCAATATGACTGCTGGCTGCCGCGTCGCATAATGGACGAGCAAGGAATTATTGAAGACGGCATATACAGTTCGCGTGAAGACCCAATTTCCTTCCAGTTTTGGATTTCCCAATTTGTTCTGGACTCAATTATTTTAGTTGGGGTTTTTTCCTACATCTATAAATATTCTATAAAATTAGGTTTTACATAACTTTTGACCTAGATAGAAGTAGGAGTTGTCGTGGAGGCCAAAAATTTTGGTTTCATCTTTTCTTCTACAAATATCATTTAATTTTACATTTATCTTTGAATGATTTATGGTAATTTCTTCATGTCTATGTGAAGTTAAGCTTCTCGTTCTAAGATTATGGTAGCTAATAAGATAATTGTTTAGTTATTATTAATTCAAAATATTTATTTATCATATTAGTTGTTTCTATGTTGCTTTTATCTATACTTCATAGCCTGATCAATTAACGGGTAATTTAGTTGTTCATTCTAGATTCGAGAGATGTTAGAATGAATAGAACACAGTAATATAAGGAGCTTGTTCAATTAGGAAACTAGATTGATTCGTGTAAGGGATACCTGTGACAACTGCTCTTACATCTTGCTTGGTTCATAATACAGGAAGATAATGTTAAAGCATCCGTATCGATTTTGTCTATCCCCGCTCAGTGATGTACTTAGGCAGTCAATAAGGATGAGTTGGTAGAGTCGTGCAATCCTATTTAGGTAATTTTAACCCTATGAATCAGCAACTAGATAATCAAATAACTTAATGAAATAGATGTTGAACTTAATTATTAGCTGAACCTCGTCTTTTCTTCTCCAATTATCACTTATTTTTACATTTATCTTTGAATTAATTATGGTAATTTCTTCATGTGTTTGTGGAGTTAAGCTTCTCGTTCTAAGATTATGGTAGCTAATAAGATGATTGTTTAGTCATTATTAGTTTGAAATATTTGTTTATCATATTAGTTGTTCCTATATTGCTTTTATCTATACTTCATAGCTTGATCAACTACGGGGTAAATTGGTTGTTCATTCTAGATTCGAGAGATATTGGAATGACTAGAACATAGTAGTATAGGGAGATTGTTCAACTAGGAAACTAGATTAATTTGTATAAGGGAGACCCGTGACAACTACTTTTACAGCTCGCTTGGTTCATAATACAGGAAGATAACGTTAAAGCATCCTTATTAATTTTGTCTATCCCCGTTTAACAATGTAATTAGGCAGTCAATAAGGGTAGGCCAGCAGAGGCGTACACCTTCACAAACATAGTTGGTGGCACACAAACAGGAGGCCAGGCTAATTGGGCATTGCAATCGTGACCAGTCTATACAAACGCGGAGGCCCCTAGCCTATACAATGACGAATGTGCCCCTACAGCCCCATGAATGCAAAGGTCAAAATACCGCACACTAGATTTTTGTTGTATCAACAATTTTAACCATCCCCAATCTCAGACGGGGTGCTCAAAATTTATTTGGAACCCCGTATGTTCAAAATGAACTATGCTACTCAATAGAGTAGTCAAAATTTCCATTTGAAGTCATCTCAACAAAAAGTGAGTCCACGTCTGTAACGCCTCCCACACAACTCAGATACATCCTTATAGTGTATTTCTTGAATATCATCAAATTCGAGCACTATTTGGCAAATGGGACTTCGTATTCTTTTTTCAAAGACAAAATTGTGTAGGAAAAGGGTCACCTTCAATTTTTAGGTTAACCTTATCGAAAAATAATATTTCACATATTTTTGCACTTTCCAGAAGTGTACACAACCTCTTCGTATCACGGAGAAGGTCTATTTTAGTGTAAAACTAACCTAGACTCACTCCTAGGCCAAAACAGGGAAAACTTGAATTTTGCGTAAAAATGAACTACGGCAGAATAAATCTGTGTCACCCACTTTCTCCGCTCATGACCAAAATTTTCTACAAATTTTCATATTTGAATGAGGACAATTGGGACATATTCCTGGACCCATGTATGGTAATAGTTGAAAAATCCACCATTTTTGGACCCAAAATCACTCCCAAAACTCCTAAAATCCTCTCCAAATTTTCCAAATTCTCTCAAGTTTCTAGGGTTCAAGGTTGTTCCATCAAAGATAAGCACCAATGTGATTCAACAAGAGTCTTAAAGTCTTCTTCCATGCTTTCTCAAGGCTTCAAGGTATGTGGGTCTTCCATCCATGGGTTCGTCCACCCATGGAGTCCCAAAACTATTTTCATTAAATTTCTTGATTTCAAATGGCTAATATCTTATAAGTAATTCCTATTATTACTCTAATACATGAATTGAGTTGGATTTTGTTAAGTATTGCTTTGATTATGCATGAATACCTATTGGGATTTGTTATTACGAAGGATTTTTATGATACTTACACTATGCATGCTATGACATCTTTAAAAGTTATGAAAGATTATGGATTTTTGGAATAGATTTCATGATACTTGAATTGGGTTCTGCTATTACGATGGTATTTTATTTTAAATGACTTCTAAACGATCATGTTTTACTCTTTCATGTCCTACACTCTTGTATTTCATAATTTTAAGCATATGTACATATACCCATCATGTTCTGACTAAAGCTATATGACAAGTCTCTTATGTTGATGCTATATTTATGGTAAGTTATGCAAGACAAGTATGTTATGATGAATGAGGACTAATAAATATGTTATGAATCCATGAGAATGTTATGAATGATGTGAAGAACTTCTTTAATGCTATGATGTGATGATTTTGATGAGCTACACCTATGATACTACCATGATTAATGAAGTTATGTATGATATGACAATGTATATGATTTAAGTATACCATGGGATGTTGACTTAGCACTGAGAGGACCTTGGTTGGTAGCCATTGTCCCTTAACTATGTGCCAACATAGGATATTTTGTGATACCTACCAAAATGTCCATGCCATAATTAAGGTAAGGATATCTTTTCTATGCCGTAAGGTAAGGATATCTTATAACTCCTGATGAAAAGGTCATGCAGTAAGGTGAGGGCATGATTTATCTTAGCAAAGTAAACCACTCCTTTTTCAGTGTGGAGTAAACATCGAGATTTCATGTAGTAGCTTGCATGGTCTTACTGATCGATTATAGTCTATTCCCACATATGTATGCTACGTTATGAGATTTGATGATCCTCCATGCATGATTTGACTAAGACATTGATCATTCATGTCATATTGAGCTCATTATCTTTGTATATGATTATGCATCTTGATTATTTTAGCTTATGATCTCTTGTTGTATTGCACCCCGCATACTTAATACATTCTAATTACTAACATATATTTTTTGCCTACATAAATCTAACCATGTAGGGACCGGAGCTCCTATTCATCCACCTCCGCATGGCTAGTTGGGTTGCTTGAAGATTACTATTGGCGAGTCCTCCCTTCTAGGGATAGTAACTACTTTTCTTCATGCTTATGTTAAGACTTGTCTATTTTTGGATATTTTCTTTTGAGGGTAAGATCGGGAGATGTCTTGGCTACTATTCCACTTATGTTAGAGGTGTTGTTGGATAATGTGAAGTGTTGACTCTTATGAAGCTTATGTAATAATTTGAGACTTTCTTTAATCCCTATCCCTCGTATGTGTTGTTGAATATTGCCAGAATGTGATGGAAGTCCTAAGCCCCTTTTCCCTATAGTTTGAGACCCACTTACCCTCCCCTTAGCTCTTGCTTGTTATTTGATGGTGGAAATACCTATTCCCATTCTATCCCCATAGTTTGAGTCCAAATCCCTGATTTCCCTTAGATTTAATTGCTTGATGTTTGGTTATGCTTCCACAACCAAGGATATACTTACTTAGTCTTAGAGGCTTGTTTGGAATTCCTTCAGGATTCTCATTCACCTTGTCGCACCTAGGTCCTAGGCTTGGGTCGTGACACTGTCTAAGAACTACTTTAAACTAAAATTCACCAAATAGTTTGAAATAAGACTAAAAGTCTTGAAACATGCACGAAAATTCATTCTAGACAAAAGTCAATGTTTCGCAGCTAACTAAATTAACAAAATTATCATTCAAGCATAATTTCCAAGAATATTGACTGAAGTCGAACTTAGGCTAAAAGCTGCTAAAATTTCCAATGGCATAAACTCACACTGATAGCCTCGATAATTGAGCGAATCATGCTCCTAGCTTAAAATGACCATTTTGGGGCTTATGGAACCATTAGTATTGCATTTTGAGGCCATCTTCCCAAAGTTTTGGTGAAAGTTAACCATTTAAACTCCAAGAGCTTTAAAACATGAAAACTGGCATAAAAATCATATGAATGACTAGGTCATTGAACTGTCAATGCTGTCAAGTCATAAATAACTTAGGATCATTACAAAAAAGCTCTAAATGTTGAAAAGGATGAATAGCAATGAAAATGACCTAGAGAGTCATTTATACAATTGCATTCCTAATTATATAATTCAGAATTTTTCTAATTGTATAAATTTAGAAATTATATATACTTACCCTGACCTTTTATGTATTTATTATGTTGATACATTTGATTTGCATAAGTTTTGAAAATTTTTAAATGTATTTATACAGAATTTGTATATAGTTATCATGTTTGTATATTGACAGTGAATTATACAAACTGGGAGGCAAATTATACAAATGAAAATACCATAACAAATTAAACTATAGCTAATGAATTGTGATTAGGAAAACTATGGCGAAGGAGCATAATTAAAATAATTATTAGTAACTATTTGTTAAAAATTCTATAAAAATGACTAGAATCCACATATAGTAACAAGAAAGAACTGAAAATTGATCACAACATAAATAAGAGAACATAATAATTAATAAATTAACATTTTTGTAACAAAATATAGTGAAATTCACATGAAATGAAATGGATAAATAAATTTTGATCAAAAAATAAATAAAAGAATGGAATTGTCAAATATATTTAAAAAATAAGGGTGCTATAATAAATTCATTTATTATCCAATGAATTTGCTTTATGCAATTTTAATTAAAATATTTATAATGACCTAACCCTAGCATTATGGATAAGTCAATGAGAAAGGAAATTGGGCTAGAAAACTTTCGACTAGTAAGTTGGAAATTTTGAGCCTAGTCAAGTTTTAGACAAAAATTAAGTCATGTATGGTATGTGGAAATCCTATATAGATTGAGAGATGGATTGAAAGTTTGATCATATGAGTTGATAGTCATGACAATATGGTCCTATACGGCTTTAAGGAGCTGAATTCAAGTGGTTAGAACTCTTGAAATTGATCTTGGCACAAACAAATTAATGTGATGGTTTAAGTGTATGTTATAAAAATGAGGTTGGGATGCGAGTTATGAAGTTTCTATCTCCGCACAACCTGCTATAGCGGGACTATTCCCGCTATATTGGTGTCGCCATGGTGGAATAAGTGGATGCCACGACAAAATATTCACGGATTTTAAGTTAGAAAAGTTTCAAATTCATTCTTATTTCTCCCACTTAATCCTTGGGAGATCAAAAATGGCTAAGGGTTATTTCTCTTCAATGTTCCACTAGTTCCATTGCTAAAGGTAAGTTAATCATTTTTCTAACTTGTATTTCAATTTCTAGACCTTAGATTCTAGAGAAAATTGAAATAGAAAAAGGTTTAGACCTGTAATTAATTAAGGGTAAAAGCCCTAGTTGGGAGAGATGATCATGAAAGTGGCCAAAGGTTAAAGATGTCATTATAATCTGGATAAATTAGGTCATTATTTTTTATTATATATATTTCCTTGATTGTTTATAGATCAATAATGAGCTACGATTTTGGAAAAGGGGAAATCTCTCGTTCTATAGTGTTCAAGGCGGATTTGAAGTAGGTCATAGTTTAATATTTTCATTTGTATAATATATGCATGTTAACTACCTCATAGTACTTTTTGCATATATGAGGAAAGAGAATGACGGTGTACAACTAACTGATAACCCTTCATGATTTAATTATATGCAATAAATCTATTACTTGAACAAGCCAGTTGTTATTATTCATTATGGTTATGATTATGATTGTATTTGTGCTTATACTTGTGGATTAGGTATCACATTCTGACATATTATGGGATTGAGTGTCACATTATGAGATATTATTAGATTGGGTGTCATGTTCTGACATATTATTAGACCAGGTGTCATGTTCCTGACACATTATTGGATTGGGTGTCACATTTCAACATATTACTTATTTGGTGTGGGTCCCTTGGTAAGATTATGGTTTGATCTTGATAAGTATGAAATTGCAATATGGAGAACAAATTATGAATATTATGCTCTTTTTAGTATATGTATGATTTACTGTGTTCTAATTGCTTGATATATATTTTACTTATTGGAGTAGTCGTGTGACTACTAGTACGTTGTTGTTATATGTACTGATTCTATACTTGTTGTTGAGTACAGAGTATCTTCAGACAACTATATAGAGACCTCAGTTAGGTGATTGTTGACTTCAAAATTCAAGGGCGAGCTAGCATCTTTTGAGCTACTATGGATTCTTCCACCTTCATAGTCCACTTGTTTCTAGACTCAAACTTTATTTATTTTCCTATTTGGTTTTTTGGGGTTGCGTCCCCATGTTTAGACTTACAGTTAGAGTTCTGAAACAATGACTTTTAATTTCTATGGATTGTTTTGTTATTGTTAGATTTCTATTTGAGTTTATGGGAACTCAACTAGTTTGTTGTTTAAACTTGTTGTTGTAACTATAAATTACTTAAACTACGCTAGTTTGGTTAGTTGGGTTAGGGTATTAATTCTCCCATGGAAGGGTTAGTGTGAGGGTCAATCATAGTTCATTCAGGATCATGACAAAGTTGGTATCAAAGCTTTGGTTCGTTGATCTCGTTATATCAAAAAAAGTCTAGTAGAATCTTATGAAATGATATAAAGACATTTGTACTTTTCTTGAAGAGGCTACAGGACCTTAGGAAATCTCTTCTATATTCACTTTCTTTCTGCTTTTTGTCTTATGACTTTATTCTAATTGGTAATTTGTGATCCAAACTAGTATCTAAACTCTTCTACTCTTCTGTACGCAGATGGTTAACACATGCAATAATAATGTCAGGCCAGTAGCTCACACCAATGATGTCGTAATAAGAGGCAGGGGTTGAGGGATAGAAGGAGGGAGAGGTTGAGATAGAGAAAGAGTAGCACTCGCCAGGGGTAGGCCTAAGCTGAGGAGTTACTAGTTAGAGAGGTCAAACCTACACCTCAAGTAGAGATTGAGGAGAATGTGTAAGTAAAGGTAGAAAGGAATGTATGGGTAGGAAAAATGTTCAAGCAGAGACTGCAGGACTTCCTTCCATGGACCCAACAATTACACAGCAGGTACTGAATTTTCTAAGTGGGTTGGATGGTTCTGAGGTCATTCCCATGTGCCTGTCGCCCAAGCTCCAGTTTCTTACCCTACCGCAGCTGTAGAACCTCATGTGGAAAGGACATTAGGTGATGATGCATCTTTTCACCCCGTTTTAGGGCCAGCGATGACTGGTATGAAACATGAGATGATAAAGTTTCTGAAGCTAAAGTCGCCAGTGTTCCAAGGTATAGAAAGTGAAGATGCTTATGAGTTCATTTTGAATTTCTATGAGAGGTTGCATAAGATGAGTATTGTACACTAGCATGGAGTAGAGTTTATAACCTTCCAACTTTATGGTAAGGCCAAGCAATGGTCGAGAGCTTTTGTGGAATGCCAATCGCTAATCTTTCCACCACTTACTTGATCCCAATACCATGCATTATTTGTAGAGAAGTACATGCCTCGGACCTTGAGAGATCGCAAGAAAGATGAGTTCATGGCATTTGAGCTGGATAACATGATTGTAGCCACGTAGAGACTAAGTACCATGTTTTGTCCAAATATACCACCCACGTGGTGGCTATAGAGGATGAGAGGATCTGAATATTTGTTAAAGGTTTGAATTCTAAGTTACAGGTTTTATATGTTCATATGACTGTTGCAAATAAGAGTTTCATAAGATGACTGATTTTGTCAAGAGGGTTGAGGGAGTGAGGAAAGTTGGGTAGGCTAAGGCTTTGGCTAAGATACCCAAGAGCTCAACTAATTTTCAAGGCTGAGGATGTGCCTAAGACTACTTTTAGAAATAGATATAGGTACTATAATTCTTTTGTGATATATTTTGCTAGACCAATGATCAAGCGGCCTTTGTGAGTTTGATAAATAGGGTGTTTAAG
The DNA here is from genome assembly GCA_000787875.1 of Solanum virginianum. NCBI lineage: Eukaryota > Viridiplantae > Streptophyta > Magnoliopsida > Solanales > Solanaceae > Solanum > Solanum virginianum. The sequence goes on from DF357525.1 coordinate 116,393, forward strand.
ACAAAACAACAACAACAATATACCTAGTGGAATCCCATAAGTGGGGTCTGGAGAGGGTAAAATGTACGCACACCTTACCACTACCTCATAGAGGTAAAAAGGTTGTTTTCGGCGAACCCTCATCTCAAAAACTCATAAGCAAAATAAACTAGATATGTAAAAAAGAGAATGAAGAGAGAAACAAGGAAACAATGAGAAACAAGGAAGAATAACTAATAAGGAAAGAAATGATAGACATTAATAAAGTAAAATTAACACACGTAGGATGAATATGACACCACAAGATACAATGACCCAACTATTCTTACTAACCTATCCCTACTAGCCTATTAGTCTGCTACCCTAATACATGACCTCCACTCCTTTCTATCTAAGGTTATGTCCTTGGTAAGATCAAGTATCGCCATATCTTTTCTGATCACCTTCCCCTAATACTTCTTCGGTCTATCTCTACTCCTTATTGTAGCTCCTAAATCCAACATCTTGCACCTTCTAATAGAAGCATCGGTACTTCTTCTCTGCACATGTGTAAGAGTAAGAAAGAGCATGCAAACCATCTTCGCATCATTCTGGGTGTTATGGGGAAATAGAAACTATATATAAAATTTCCTACATGTGAATTCTAGTTGTTATCTATTGTCTTCTTGAGGCATATTATTTCAAAGGAAGGGGTGATGGTGGATCCCTAAAAGGTTTATGCAATTAAGAATTGTGTTCGTCCTAGTTTAGTTACCAAGGTGAAAAGTTTTATAGGGTTCTACTATCAACAGTATGTGAAAAGTTTTGGTTCTATTGCTATCCATCTGATAAGGTTGGTCCAAAATGATATTCCATTTGAATGGATCGATAAGTGTAAGAGAGACTCTAAAATCTTAAGATTCTTTTGACTGTAATCCCAATTCTAATACTACTGATGAAAGGTAAGAGTTTTATTATTTATTGTGATGCCTCACATATGGGTTTGGGTGTTGGTATCGATACATGATAAGAATGTCATAGCTTATTCTTTATGATAATTGAAGGACCATGAGAGGAACTACCCAACACGTGATTTGGAGCTAGCAGCAGTGGTGTTTGCGCTAAAAATCTAGTGATATTATCTCTATGGGGCTAAATGTGAGGTGTTTATTGACTAGTTAAAGCATGTATTTACTCAAAAGGACTTGAATTTGAAGGTGGATGGAATTTCTTAAGGATTATGATGTCATCCCCCAATACCACCCGGGTAAGGCTAATATGGTGGCAGACGCATTGAGCCAAAAGTCAATAAGTATGGTAGTCAAGCTTAGTTGAGTATGCTAAGTGATAACCTTTGGCTAGAGAAATTCAGATATTGGAGACCAAATTCATGAAGCAAGGCACCTCAGAGAAAGATGAGGTGTTAGCTAGTATTGAATTGAAACACACTTATATCAAGGAAATTAAGACCAAGTAATTTCAAGATGAGGATTTGAATAAGATAAGAAGAAAGGCAGTGTCCGATAAGGCCTAAGATATAGTTTTGGATACAAGCAGAATGCTCAATTTCAAGGAGAGAATTTATGTTCCCCGAGTAGATGGCATTATTTAGAGAATTTTGTCAGAAGCTCATGGTTTGAGATACTTTATTCACCCAAGTGTGATCAATATGTACCGAGACTCATACAATTGTATTAGTGGCCTGACATGAAGAATGACATAGTCAAATTTATGGCCAAGTGTTAGAATTGCCAATAAGTAAAATATAAGCATAGAAGGCCAGCAAATTTACTTCAGAGGTTGCTCATTCCTAAATGGAAATGGGAGATGATAGTTATGGATTTTATTACAGGTCTCCCCAAAACCTTGGAGAAGTTTGATTTTACTTAGGTAGTGGTTGTTAGGTTGACAAAGTCATCCTATTTTATTCTGATCAGAGTAGATTATAATGATCAATAGTTAGCAAATATCTACATAAAAGAGATAGTGAGACTACATAGGGTGCGCCTCTCTATCATCTCATACTAAGGTACTCAGTTCACCTCTAAATTTTTCAGAAAGTTACATGAGGAGTTAGGCACATTACTCACTTTTTAGCACCATTTTTATCCATAAACTGATGGGCAGTCAAAGCAAACTATCTAAGCTTTAAAAGACATGTTGAGGACATGTGTAATCGACTTTTGTGGTCCTTTGGACAAGTTCCTACCATTATGTGAGTTCTCTTGTAATAATAGTTATCACTCTAGCATAGATATGGCTTCTTTTGATATCTATTATGGGAGAGGATATATATTACTCATTAGACGATTTAAGGTTGGAGATATGAACCCTTGGGAGTTGATTTAGTGAGGATGCTCAGGACAAGATAAAGAGTATCCAAGCTAAACTTCTAGAAGCTTAGAGTCGATAGAAAGAGTATGCAGATTTTAAGATTAGAGATATGACATATCAGGCTGGTGAAGAAGTTCTCTTAAAATTATCCCCCATGAAGTGTATTATAAGGTTTGGTAAGAAGGGAAAGGTTAGTCCCCGTTATATTGGTCCATTTAAAATCCTTAAGTGTGTGGGCCAGTGGCTTATAGATTGGTTGTACCCCTAGTCTATTTGGAGTTTATCCGGTGTTTCATGTGTCTATGCTGAAAAAGTTTCATAGGGATGGGGACTACATCATTAAGTGGGACTCAATGTTGTTAGACAAAAACCTCTAACATGAGGAAGAGTTGGTTGTAATTCTTGATCGAGATGTTCAGAAGTTAATGGCCGAGGAGATTAAGTCAGTGAAGGTCTATTGAAAGCATTATCCAATTGAGGAAGTGAAGTAGGAAACCAAGAAGGGAATATGGTATAAGTACCCTCAATTGATCACTAATTTAGGTACTATTCTATTCTTACCTTAGCCCAGTATTTCTTATTTGATCACTTGGGATGAGCGATAGGTAAATTGATATCTATTATAATGACCTGACACCATCATTATGGGTAGGTCAATAGAAAAGGAAATTGAGCCAAGAACTTTCTACTAGTAAGTTAGGTAACTTTAAGCCTAGGCTTATTTCAGATAAAATCTGAGTCATGTGAGATCTAGGGCGATCTTATAATAGATTAGGAGATGGACTATAAGTTTGATCATTTGAATCAATAGCAAAGATGATATGGAGCCTGAATTCAGATAAGTAGAACTCTTGAAATTGATCTTGGCACAAAGGGTATATTATTTAACATCGTGATTTGAGAGTGTATCATAATAAAGGGGTTGGGATGCAATTACCAAGTTATTGTCTCCATGTAGGGACAGTTGTGGGTTTGAAGTCAAAAAAGTGTACAATTCATTCATGTTTCTCCCACTTCATTCTTGAGATATCAGAAATGACCTAGGGTTATTTCTCTTTTGTTTTCCACCAATTATATTGCTAAAGATAAGTTAATCATTTTTTAAACTTGTACTTCGATTCCTAGAATTTAAATTTTAGGAAAAACTGATATAAGAAAAATTTTAGACCTATAATCAGTGGTTGGTAAAAGCCCTAGTTGGGGGACATGATCATAAAAGTGTCTAAAGGTCAAAATTTTACTATAACTTAGGTAAATTAGGCCATTATTATTGATTATATGTATTTTCTTTTTTATTTATAAATCAAGAATGAGCTAAGACTTTAGAAAAGGGGAAAGCTCTATATCAAGGAAAT
>DF357524.1:291-15387 GCA_000787875.1 Solanum virginianum
TATCCGAATTAATTTTTATTAACCCTTTGACGCTAGTGAAGAAGCGTGAGAGGCTAATGAGACAAATGTAAAAAATAATTATTGTTATTATTATTATTACGACGATGACGGGTGATTTAATAGCACTAACCCTTGAACGAGTGGAGCACTAACGAGACAAAGGTAAGGAGCAACTGGGGTGGGGTTTGAAGTTTTGGGAAGGAATAGTTGAAATTCTTCAGCTTTAATTCAAATTAAATATTTATATTTAAAAAAAATTATAAAATATATATAAAATCAAATTCAAAACTTAATTATTAGCATATGACATTATTATGCTAAAATTTAAAATTTATAAAATTCAGCTCCGTTCAACAGTTGTGCTCTGGAGTTATTTATTTCTGTCGTTATTGTTCATACTCTCTTCGACTCATTTTAATTATCAAAATAGTTGTTAGTTTAGATAATTAAGTGAGAATTAATTTTTTTAATGCATATATAGATAAAATTTTAATTATTTATAAAAAATATATTAGTCAAACAATATTTCTAAATAATTTTTCTTGACGATTGTGTTAAACTTTATCATAACAATTAAAATAACACGATATAATTTTGTTAGTTTAACATTTTTAAGGCCTCATTGATATGGTCAAGTCGATGATAAATTATGTCCACGAAACTTGTTTCCTTGATTTATTATCCTACTATAGTGACTTGTCCATATCTACTACCATCGGTTCAAAACAATTTTTAATTTTGATTTTATCCTTAAAATTGCTTATTTTTAAAGTTAGGTTTTTTAAATAATTAATAATTTAAAATGTTTAAAAATCATATTTCAGTGACGTAATTTAATTCAGCATGAAATTTTCATAATAAAATAAAAAAATTAAAACTTATGCTTTTAGATGTATATTATGATATTTATGTAATTATTAAAAAAATTTATTGTGTATAAAATAAATATTTTAAATATAAAAATATATCTTTTTAAATGAATTAGTAAAAAAAAAATATAGCATAAAATAAAATAAAAGAGCAAATAAAATAAGATGACAATCTTTTCGGAAGAAAATTAGTTGGTTAGTTGGTCAACTAATGTCTCAATCATATCAATAGTGTTAATAAATATCAAGATATTTACGTAATTATTATTCCTCTTTCTCATCCTTTGCTTCGAAAATGAAGGTCCTGTGATAGATAACAATCGGCACAAACAAATTGAACGAAAGGGACTAACACTTCTATTCTTCTTAAAAATGCGAAAATTGTAAAATAATTTATTGTGCATAGTACAATGAAGGCTCCACATTTCAAAAGATTTTTTTTTAATAAACAATACAAATTTTACCACGTATTTGATATATACTTAATGATTAGATGACATTTTGTAATTTTTGTTAATTATATACTGAGATGTCAAACATCTTACTTATTAACATTTTTTTTCTGATTGAAAAAACATTGTTGATACTACAAGGCAATGCAAAATAATATAATTTATTTAAATATCATTTTTATTCAAATAATATAACACATCGTAAAATAATATGTAATAACTATATATATCGAGACAAACTGTAAGTTGTCAAGCCTTTTTTGGTATCACTTTCAAAGAGTCACGTTTTCTGGCTGTTACTCCCATGCTGTCACCCATGTCAATAGATTTAGGAGAGACGCCATCAGGAGGTCGCGTTTTCTGGCTGTTGCTCCCATGCTTTCAGCCATATCAATAGATTTAGGAAAGACACCATCAGGAAGCTCCCATTCGAATTCATTAAGCAACGGTCCCATAGTGAAATGCAGCATTCGATGGCCTAAAGGCAAGCCAACGCACATCCTTCGTCCAGCACCAAATGGAATTAGCTCATAATGCTGACCTTTCACGTCCAATTTTGACCCAAGAAACCTCTCAGGCTTGAAACTCATAGGGTCATCCCAACATTCAGGGTCTCTTCCAATTGCCCAGGCATTTACAAGGACTCGAGTGCCTTTTGGTATGTCATACCCCATGAACTTGGTGTCGTGAATTGTCTCTCTTGGGATCAAGAAAGGGAGAGGAGGATGTAAACGAAGTGACTCTTTGATCACAGCTTGCATATAAGGGAGATTTTCGATATCACTTTCCTCAAACTTCCGCTTTGGTCCTACAACTTTTGATATCTCTGTTTTCACTTTGGCCATTGCTTCTGGATGGCGCAATAGCTCTGTTAGTGCCCATTCTACGCTGCTGCTAGTCGTCTCTGTACCAGCTAAAAACATTTCCTATTGTTCATACATGTACAACAAACTTAGTTTCATGGTAATTTGAACAGGTATATAATCTACACATTTCACACTACAGTTCTGTTACTGATGATAAGCGCAAACAACAACATACAGAGTGGGAAAGTAGTATTCAGCGAGGACCATATGTTATTGTCTAAGTAGAACAGAGTTTTCTCTTCCAAATGCAACTAGCTGAAACGAAAAACGTTAATGTTGAAAATAATCGACATATTTAAAAAAAACTCACCAGTATGAATATTTTGATTTCATGTTCTGATAATTTAGCTGGTTCATCTTTTCCGGTACCCTCAAATTCAAGCAAAACATCCAAGAAATCTTTCCCTTTCTCGGTTCCTTTCTTTCGTTCCTCCTCACGTTCCTTGAGAAACATAGATGCGACCACAATGGCCTTCCCCATGTCTCGCGTCATCTTCTTCCTCAAATTTTGTAAATCAAACTTTTTAAGAAATGGAAATATATCAGAAACATTAGGAATAGCTGCCCACACCATAATTCCGTTCATGGCATTGAAGAACTCCGAGGCCTCCTCGGATTCTGGATCAGCCAAGTCTTTGGACAAAATCAAATTCCCTAGCATATTAAACGATGCTAGGAACACAAAACGCGTTACCTCAATCCCACTTCCTTTTTCAGCAGAATTTGCTGCTTTCTCTATCCATTTTAACATATCATCCACACATTTTCGCCTCACTGGCACTGTTTCACTAATCTTTTTGTGTACAAACATCTCCACAGTACATATTCGCCTTTGAAACCGCCAAAAGGGGCCATATTTAGCTAACGCCGGAGACCCTTGATAGTAATTATGTGCTGAATTTACATCAAGCAATGGTCGATCCGCAAAAGAAGTGTCATGGTTCTTAAATAGCTCTGCAGCAGCATGAGCTGTTTGAACAACCATCATGTTCGTTGAGGTGCCTACTTTTAAGCCCAAAACAGGGCCATATTCCTGTTTTAGAGCCAACATTTTTTTGTGAGGCTCTGTTCCTAGTTCAAACATATTACCAAAAATTGGTAATCCAGGTGGCCCTGGAGGGAATTTGTAGGAACATTTAGTAGCCTTTTTATGAGTAAAAAATAATAAGGTGAATGCTGATAAAAAGATGATTGAAGGAAAAAACAGAGAGCTCCATTCCCATTCCATCTCTGTTATTTTCTTTTTTTTTTTTTGATATGCAATAAATTATGTGATGAAAACTCTTATTTATAATGTTACATATATTGCTTCCTGTCACCTCATAGCCTTGGCATCATCTATTTAGCATATATCTGAATTAAATTTTATTAACTCTTTGACGCTAATGAGGAAGCGTGAACGTCTAACCATAATAGATTGACAAGAGGTAGAGTTATATCAAGTAAAAGTCAAAGGAGAAGTGATAAAATAGTACCCGACAAGAGCTCATGAACCAACTTATCATTTTGAGTATGAGTTTCTTGAGCTAGTATTTAATATATAAGATATACAAGTAATATACCGAATTTAGTCAGATGACCACGGGTTCTCGTGACCCAAAAAGAATGGCTAAATCCCCCCCCCCCCCATTCTCGGTGAGAATATAGATCGATAGCGGAAATTTTAATGTACTGAACTTGTCCTTTATATTATCTTATTATTTGATTCTGATTGATTTAATTTGATTATCTTTACTAATTTTTTGTAAGTACTTTTGTTTCATAAATATTTTTATCATAACTTCGTTATACTTATTTTTGAAAAATGATTTTCTTAAGAGATTATAAAAAAAATAACTTTTCTCAGTAAAATAAAGATAAATCCGTTGAATAAGTGGAGCACTAACGAGACAAATGTAAGGAGTAACTGGGGTGGGGTTTGGAGTTTGGGAAGGAATAGTTCAAATTATGTATTTCTATTTTAAAAAATTTATAAAATAGGTATAAAATTAAATTTAAAACTTAATTATTACTTACTCCGGTCCTTTTTATATATATCACCTTTTGTAACTGTATTTACATTAAGAAAAAAAATAACTTTACTATTTGACTCTTATTTAATATACATTAGTTATTTTTTTAGTTCTTCTAGTTAAACAAATACATATTTTCAAAATTCATTAACTATCTAAGATAAAATAGGAAGAACAATATAATTTTATGCATTGATTTTATAAAATGACATATATTTAATATCATTTATTTATAGTAATGATGAAACATATAAGGGACCAGATCAGAGGGAGTAGCATATGATATTATTATCCTAAAATTTAAAATTTATAAAATTTATCTCCCTCCGATGGCTGTGCTTTGGAGCTATTTCTTTCAGCTCACTCCCTTCATCCCATTAGTTGTTAGGTATATTAAAAATAATTATTCTAAAATAGTTATCAATTTAGATAATTAAAAAAAATTAATTATTAATATTTTTTAACTTTATGCTTAGCATTAATTATTCTAAAATTAAAAAGTAAATATATAAATAAAATTTAATTATTTATAAAAATATACTAATCAAACATCACTTCTAATTAATTTATTTTAAAATTATGTCAAATCTCATTATGATCACATGGTATAATTTTGTTTTTGTCATTTTTAATGTGTCATTTATGTGGTCCAAGTCAATGATAAATTATGTCCACAAAACTTGTTTCCTTGCTTTATTATTCTACGCAAGTGACTTGTCCATATCTATTGCCATTAGTTGCAAAATAATTTCTAATTTATCCTTAAAATTGGTTATTTCTTAAGTTAATAATATTGACTACATTAAAAATAATTAAAACTAAATTAGTAAAAATAATTTTTTCAAAAGAAAAATGTACTTTAAGGAGTTGTAAAAGATTTCTCTCTATGACATCATAATCTGAAAATAACGTAAATCTGACACTTCCACCGGCTCCTCCAAAGCTATCGGATCCTTTCGAACCTAGTGGGGTAGAAGCTCATAGTAAGAACGTTCTTACTTTTAAAGACGCACTACTTGAAAAAAAACTGAAGTCAAAGCCAGCTACAGTCAATGATACAGCACCAAGACATGGATCTGGATGCTGTGGAGGGGAAATGGGATAAAGATGGAGTAATCCAACTAACCCAAGAGGACAAAAGGAGACTGTACCTCCCTTGGTACACCTCCGTTATTGTCAAAGCATTTGGTAAGAAACTCCCATACATCTATCTCAAGAACAAGCTTCAAGATCTGTGGAAGCTCTCCGAACCTCTCACCCTCATCGACTTAGGGAACGAGTACCACGTAGCCAAGCTCAATGCGGAAGCCAACAAAAATAAAATCCTCCACGAAGGGCCTTGGTTTGTCGCAGGAAATTTTGTCTCAGTGAAGCAATATGAGCCTAACTTTGTTTCACACTCGGCTACCATCACCCACATGACCATATGGGCGAGACTTCCGAGCCTCCCCATTGAGTTATATGATAGTCAGATTCTGGAAAGAGTGGGGAAATCACTTGGGACCTTGCTCAAGGTGGACGCATGTACCTCGGCAACACTAAGAAGGAGATATGCCCATATTTGCGTTCAGGTCCCTATTAAATGCCAACTCCGGCATGAAGTGACCATTGGCTCACAAAGACAGAAGATAGTTTACGAAGGGGATGGAATTCTCTGTACCAAATACGGGAAGATAGTACATGGCAATGGAAGTTGTCCTACAGATCCTCAAAACAACTATAGTAAAAACAAGCGTATGAACAACAGACGACAACAATGGATACCTTAAGGAAAGAAGCTGAAGAAAAATAGGAGATTGTAAAATTCCCAAAAAGAAATGGTTTAGGCAAGAAAGCGGGTCAAGGGAAAGATTTAGACCAGCCCACATCTTCAAGGCCCAAAGTGATTGGCCGGGGGAAAGAACCCGCCATTGACTCCTTTCCCTACAGTACCTCACGGGCCAAGCCCAACGAAAAGAACATAAATATTGAAGGTATCGTGAGGAAGCCCAAGAAAAAGAGCAAAGGGGGGAAAGCCCAACGCGTTCACCACACGCCCTTTTTCACCATCACACGCACCTCACAATGCCCCAACTGTCCATACATTAAATTCCCACAAGGCCTTTAATGGAACCAACAACCAAGACGCCTCTTCTTCAATGCCATGCTCAAGCATTAACCATTTTGTTTTCCCAAATCTTCAATGCGAAGATTCTTCCAAATCGTCCACTGACAGAGGCCCCACACAGAAGGGAAAAATTGAGACTTCTGCCAAGAGTGAGAAATAGATTTTCCCATTATCTTCTTTGGTTCGAGAAATACACCATAATCATTGCTCCGGTGTAGCTGAAATGGCTACTACAGTCTCGTCAAAGGATCTTGATAATCTTTTTTCGCTCAGATTAAGCATTTTCTCTCTATTTAAGGAGGCCCATCCTTCTACTTCTCCACTACCATCCCACAATGGATTCACGCCAGGAAGAAATGTTGAGCATCAACAGGGCGCCAATAATGCTCATCTCAGCCTCACTTCCACCGAACCATCAAGCAATGCCATGGTTGGAGTTAGGGTTGAGAGACCACCAAATGATATTTCAAGCGATGACGGGGGATCGGTCGGTCACTGTGATGGTCCAAAACCCAGCGTGCTTGGCGCAAATCATCAAGGAGGGTCTCGACCATGCAATAGAGGTACTAGGAATGCGAATTTGAGAAGAGACCTAGAAAAGGTTCGAGATGTCGGGCAACATCAACACCACCAACTCTCTAGAACTAGGGGCACTGATGGGGGAAACTTTTCTAACGTTGCCGTTCTTCTCCTTCTACCTGTACCTACCCAAGGATCAGAACCTCTCTTTTGTGCAGATGGACCAGCAGGGACAGACCTCACAGCAGGCCGCAACCATGGAAAACAGTCAAAGGGGAGGTACAGAAATATCGGCCTTAGAATCGCTAAGTCAAAGCAACCAGGAAATGGAAGAGTTGCTAGCAAACTTAGAAGAAAGGATTCCCGAGGTCTACACTCTAGAAAGATACTGATGAGAAAATTCGACGAGGGGGTTCCATCAGTGATTCTAGTGAGCTGTCCAAACATATTGATGACATGCACACTTAATATTCAAATCAGGAGAAGCAACGAGCTAACTGCAGTGACACTAAATCCGGTGATGTTGAAAGGCTCGCAGAAGGGCAAGGAGATACACAAAGCGAATTCTACTCAGATAATGATGCATTTTCTGATATGGAATGCCAGAGGGGAGAATAACGCGGTCTTTCGCCATCACTGTGAGGCACTGGTTAGCACAGGCAAACCAGTAATGCTAGTACTGTTGGAGACAAAGATGGCTGAGCACAAGAATATCACTACTGCTCTGAGATACGATGCTAACATCTAGGCACCAGCTGATGGAATATCGAGTAAACTGGACAGTCTCTTTGTCACCTTTCAGTGAATACACGTCTTGGTAAAGGTAATTCCAGACATCTTAGCTGGCGTTTTTCTGCTATTTATGCTAGTAACGATTTTCATACTAGGTTGAGTTTGTGGAATAACCTTTATTACTTGTCAAAATCCGCTGACATTGAGTGGTTAGTTGTGGGGGACTTTAATGAAATCCTGCATGCTAGCGAGAAATTAAGGGGAATTCCATCAATAGAAATAGGGCCAAGAACTTTTGGAATTATCTCCAGAATTGTAAACTCGTGAACTTAGGCTATAAGGGTCCCAAATACATGTGGACTAACAAAAGACACAGATTTAGGACCCAACTCATTTTTTAGAGGCTTGATAGGTATGTTGCTAATGATAGCTGGATAAAACAATATCCTAACTCCCTAGTAACCCACCTTCCCCGTACCTCCGGATCACTGTCCAATGCTGGTTACTCTTAACTCTCGGACTAGTCATAATTCTCTTAAACCCTTTAGGCTTGAACCTATGTGGTGTGGCCACCCATCCTTTAAAGAGCTAGTTCAACATTCATTCCCCTTAGGATCCCCCCTACTTAGCTCCATCCATAGCTTTAGATCCCGGGCCACTGATTGGAACAAAAGGTCTTTGGTAACATTTTCAAACGAATGCATCATATTTTAGCTAGATTGGTGGGTATCCAAAAATCCACTAGCTACCACTCTAGTTTGTTCCTCCAAAATCTGGAAAAGGACCTCAGGAAAAGTATGACCATCTCTTACTAGTTGAAAAAGAATTCTGGAAAACAAAATCCAGAATCTCTTGGATATGCGATGGTGATGCAAATACTCGTTTCTTTCACACTTCCACCCTTACCAGAAGGAGAAGGAATAGAATCACCTGTCTTGAGACGAAGTTTAAGGAAACCTTGGACAGCCTAGAGGCCATTCCTAAGCATACCTTCCAAAGTCTTAACTCCACAGAACAAATTTCCATTCCCTGGGATCACTCGGGGGGCTCAGCCTTGGCCCGATTTCCAGATGAACCTCTCCAGGACATCGAAATTATTCTAGCTATTAAATCTTTCAAGCCCACAAAAGCTCCCGGACCCGATGGTCTCCACCCCATATTTTTCCAAAGATACTGGGATGTGCTTAGAAATGCTACAATTTTTTTTTTTGCAAAAAGGTGTTTGATTCGGCTACCATTCCCCCGGAAGTTAACCAAACCTTTCTCTACCTGATTCCCAAGTCTGTGGATGCCCATTGCCGGAAAAACTTCCAGTCAATTGGACTTTGTAACACCGTCTATAAATTAATTACAAAAGTCATTGCTAACAGACTCAAGCCCCACCTTCTCGACATTATTGGGGAAGGTCAAGCTAGTTTTCTGCCCAACAAAAAAGCTAACGACCACGCCATTATTATTCAAGAGGTCATCTCTCACTTCAGCAAAATAAAGGGCAAGTCGGGCAATATGGTCCTTAAGATTGACCTCGAAAAGGCCTTTGATCGGATAGAATGGACCTACATTAGGGACACTTTGAGCTTCTTCAAAATTCCTGAAAAGCTTTCTAAACTCATCATGTCGTGCATCTCCACCAGCTCCATTCAAGTCCTCGTTAATGGCAGGACCACAGAAGCTTTTTACCCGTCGAGAGGCATTAGGCAGAGGGACCCCATATCACCTTACATTTTTATTATGTGTATAGAGCGTCCTTCGAAGACCATCCATCAGGCTGTTAGTGATAAACTTTGGACCAGAGGTCCTAGTTTGTCCCACCTCTTCTTTGCTGATGATCTCACCCTCTTTGCGAGAGCTGATTTCAAGAACTGCTCGGTTATCACAGACATCCTTCAGAAGTTCTGAATTGACTCCGGTCAAAAAGTCAATTGTGCCAAATCTAGGATCCTGTTTTCTAAAAACTGCTCTACTAGCACTAAGGCCTCTTGTACTTCTCTCTTGGGCATAGTGGAAAAACATTCTTTTGGGAAGTACTTAGGCTTCCCAATCTTCCATAATTACCCCACCAACAGAGATTTTCAATACCTTGTTGACACCGTGCGCCAACGGCTCGCTGGTTGGAAATCCAATTGTTTGAACATGGTTGGTAGAACTGTCCTTGCCAAGGCTACTATTAGTGGCATCCCAACCCATATAATGAGCTACATCAAAGTTCCGAAGGGGGTCTCTAAGATTCTTGATAAAACTACTCAGGACTTTATTTGGGGCTCTACCTCCGAAAAGAAGAAAATATATCTGCTAAATTGGGACACTGTCACTCTCCCCAAGGAATTGTGCGGCCTAGGCATTCACAAAACGGCCATCAAGAATAAAGCCCTCTTCAGTGGTCTTGCCTGGCGAGTCGATCAAGATGCCCCGAAACTTTGGAAAACGATTCTGAAAAATAAATACAGAAACCACCCGTAACCAGTGGTAGGCGTCAGGGTGTATCTAGGACTTAGAAGAACATCCAGGATGGCTGGAACAATATTTCCTCCATTACCAAATGGGTAATTCAAAAAGGCACCCAAGAAAAATTCTTTACTGATAGTTGGTTGCCTCATTTTACTTGCCTATGAAGCTGTATCCATGGCCCTATGCTTTAGCATGAGTACTCTTTAACTGTTGCTGACCTTCGACCTCAACAGAAATAGGATTTTGAGGGGCTATCCATCACCTTACCTCAGGATGTGCAAAGAATCATCAACGATATCGTCGTTTGTGATAATTCCAGCACCCATGACAAGGTGGTGCGGGGGTTAACACCCAATGAGGTCTACACTACCTCCTCAGCCTACCATCACATTGCAAACCATGAATATTTGGACCCTGGTTTGCAAAAAGTCAGGATTTTAAGACCATATGGAAAGCCAATGTTCCAAACAAGCTCAAGCATTTTCTATGGATCCTGTACCACCAAAGGATCAAAATGAACCAAAGGCTCCACTTATTAGTCGTGCTGACATCTCCTAGTTGCACTATTTGTGGGCACCATAGTGAGGATATAACCCATCTATTCTTCAAATGTTACATTGCCAGTAATTTTTGGAAGAATCTGCACTTAACTAGGCGTTGGCATATCAATTTTGACGGAAGCAGCCTAGACTCCTCCACTTGGATGGAAACCTGGAAGTGGGTTAAGGGACAAAAAAATGCTCTATTGTGCTGAGTTGGGACACCCTGTTTCCTTACTGCCTTTGGCAGATTTGGAACAACAGGAACATTAATATTTTTTAGCATAAAATGGACCCCGTCAATCCTTCGAACACCATCGATTTGGCAACGAAATTTGTCATCCTCCATCCAAAAGGTACTAGCACCCGTCATGTTGATGACATTATCTCGGTCAAATGGACACCACCTAGAGAGGGAGTGACGAAGCTCAACACTAACGGGCTGCCCCACACACACCAGGGCCTGGAGGCTTTGGAGGGACCATTAGAGACCATCACTGTCGATGGATCCTGGGCTATGCCATACCAGTTGCTCATATCACAGGTCTGGAAGTTAAAATAAAAGCAATTACAAGTGGGCTTGAGTTGGCGATCCAACACGGCATTGCAAACATTGAAATCGAATCTGATGCGCAGTCTGCCCCGGAATATTTACTCACAGGTACACCCTTATATAATAATTTGATTTGTCGCTGCAGGTACTTGCTGAGCAAAATGGAAACATTAGGTTCTTCGCTACGTTTACAGGGAGAAGAATCGAACGGCTGATTGCATGGCGAGGGAAGGAGCAAGGTTAGGACATTTTGGGAACTTAAAAGTCTATATGAATCCTCCTAACTTTGTGCAAGAACAGTTGCATATGGACACTGTAGGAATGGAATATCGTAGAAAGATTGCTACTAGTGAATCCTATGCGGGCCGGGATGTGATCTATGGACACTTCGATATCGTTTTGTATAATTATAAGGATTGAAAGTTGCTCCAACTGAGTAGCACGAACTACCAACAACCCCCGGAGGCTAACTTTGCTACTGATATATATATATATATATATATATATATCAAAAAAAAAAGGATAATTGCAATCACTATTCATAATAAAGTAAAATGATAAGAAAATGTATCAACTGGTATCCACTTATTGGCACTTCACAATTATTATATGATACAATTAAATAAGCACTAAAATTTCCACCATGTGCGCCCATTTTATATATATATATCATACTTCTTTATTTCAGTGACCTAACTTGATTCATCATAAAATTTTAGAATAAAATAAAAATATTAAAAATTTATGCTTTTAAATGTATATAATAATATTTATGCAATTACTAAAAAGAATTTATTGTGTATAAAATAAATATTTAAAATATAAAATATATTTTTTTAGGTAAATTAATTTAAAAAAATATATATCATATAAAATATAAGAAGAGAGCAAGTAAAATAAGATAATGACTTTCAATTAGAAAATAAATTGGTTACCAAGGTCAACTAATGTCTCTTTCTGTCTTTCATATCAATAATGCACATAAATATAGAAATCTTTACGTAATTATTGTTCCTCTTTCTCTTTCTTCGCTTCGAGAATGAAGATCCTATGATAGATAACAATTGGTACAAGTAAATTGAACAAAGTAAAGTAACACTTCTATTCGTCTTACGAATGAAAATTTTCTAAAATAATTTGTGTTTTCGATAAATTTGTTTAAATTACACATGTTCTTTTAAGTAAATATTAGGATTTTGACTCATGTTGCATATGAATTCTTTTGTATGTATATGTAATGTGTAGTAGAAGAGGATTTAGTTTTTACATTTTCAATATAGAGTATTATGAATCTGAATTTTTTTTAATCAATCTCACCAAATACTTTGTAAAAGAATGTGAACACGATATTAATTATTAAGACTTTCTTGTTTTCAACGTACTATTTTTCCAAACCGTGAATAAAAACTGACTTTTTCTAAAATTAGCAAGTGAACTCGAACTTCCATTAAAACTAATAAAGAATCCGTATAATGCACTAGTCAAATAATTATTTATTAATTTATTTTTTATGATATAATTAAATATTAATAAAAAAATTTATTAAACGTAAAAATAATATTCAATAAATATTATTAATATTGATTAAATTTTAAATTTAATAATTAAGTGATTTTAAATCTTCATATATATATATATATATTTGTAATACTTCCTTTTTGACATAAATATAATCACGGAAAGATACTAAAATAGTTATTTAATTTTGTCCGCCTAATTTAACGAGAAATTTTGTTTTATCATAATTTCAGTATTTACTTAACTCAAAATAACTTATCGGGGCAATAAAGTGAAATCATAGTTGAAGCTATTGAGAAAATTATTATGAAATCATAGTTAAAGCTACTAAAAAATTATTTATTAGGAGCATATTGTAAAATCATAATTGAAGTAAGCAGTTGTTTTAAAAAATTAATTTAAAAAAATTCATAAAATACTTTTGCGAGCCCCATATAATGTATAAGAGAAAACAAACAACTCAAACAAATATATTGATGAAGAGGTGTCTCCCTCTTATTATATAAGAGAAAATCAAAGTAAGTAAAATTAATCTTGAGGAAGTTCTAGTCCACTTCTATAGGATTATTATTATTATTATTAATTATTATAAACATTATTTATGACCTATGTTGAAGTAGCCTTTTTATTAAGATACTAAATACTAATTCATAGAAAAGCAAATGCCAAGCTTCTACAAGTATAGTGATATTTGAGAAATACATCCCCGATTTCATATTTCATGGTCCATATTGATTTGACATGCTTTTTAAAGAAGGTTTTGTATGATAAACCAAGGATTAGATGGGGAGGCCTTACACCAGCCCTTTTTGGTGGACGTCAGGGCGATTGGTGGTGGAATGATGAAGTTCAGGGCAAAGTTAAAGATAAGAAGGTCGCTTACACAGAGTGGTTAGAGTGTCGCGATGAAGATGAAAAGCAGAAGCTTAAGGTAATCTATAAGAAGGCCAAGGCAGAAGCAAAGAAGGCAGTGACAAATGCGAAGTCAGCGGCGTTTGAGCGCATTTATGATGAGCTAAGTGATAAAGGTGGGGAAAAAAATTGTATAGGCTCGCTAAAATAAGGGAAAGGAAAGCTCGCGATTTGGATCAAGTAAAGTGCATCAAGGATGAGGAGGGCGAAGTGTTGGTGGATGACATCTCCATTAAACTAAGGTGGCAAGCTTACTTTCATAAACTCTTGAATGTACGAGGATCCCCGCTAAGCATCCATGGCTGAATGGTTTGGTGGATGACACCTCCATTAAACTAAGGTGGCAAGCTTACTTTCATAAACTCTTGAATGAAAAAGGTGATAGAGACATTGATCTGGGTAAGTTGGCACACTCCGAAAACCATCATGATTTTAGGTATTGCAGGCGATTCAGAGTAGAGAAGGTACGACTTGCCAAGATGCCTAATGAATGGAGAATGAGTACAATGGTTCCACTGTACAAGAACAAGGGAGACATTCAAAACTGTAACAATTACAGAGGTATCAAATTGTTAAGCCACACTATGAAGGTTTGGGATAGAGTAGTAGAGATGTGGGTGCAAGGGGTGGTATCTATATCAGAGAATCAGTTTGGATTCATGGCGGGGCGGTCGACTACTGAAGCAATTCATCTTGGAGGGGTGGTATCTATATCGGAGAATCAGTTCGGATTCATGCCGGGGCGGTCGACTACTGAAGCAATTCATCTTGTACGGAGGTTAGTGGAGAAGTATAGGGATAGAAAGAAGGATCTTCATATGGTGTTCATTGACCTTAAGAAGGCATATGACATGAGTTTAAAATAATTAAAATTTATGTTTCCAATTTACATGTTTGAATTCTATTATCGTCTTATCTCTTACCGACATTCTTTTACATTAATTAAGATGTTTTATGGAGGTGTCTAGAGATGCGAGGTGTGCTTTTGGTGTATATCAGGGCGATTAAGAATATGTACGATGGAGCCAAAACTTGAGTTAGAACGGTAGGAGGCGACTCAGACTATTTTCCTGTTGAGATTGGACTTCATCAGGGATCTGTGTTGAGCCCTTTCTTGTTTGCCTTAGTGATGGACGAGCTGACGCGATCTATCTAGAAGGAGATACCATGGTGTATGCTATTTGGAGATGACATAATACTGATTGATGAGACTCGGACTAAAGTTAATGATAGGTTGGAGGCCTGGAGACACACCTTGGAGTCCAAAGGATTCAACTTGAGCAGGACCAAAACTGAATACTTGGAGTGTAAATTCAGTGTTGAAAGGAATGAAGCAAACTGTGATGTGAGGCTTGCCACTCAACCGATCCCCAAGAGGGAAAACTTAAGTATCTGGGGTCCATCATTCAGAATTGTGGCGATATCGACGATGATGTCACACATCATATTAAGGCAGCATGGACTAAATGGAGGATTGCATCTGGAGTATTGTGTGATAAAAAGATACCACCTAAACTCAAAGGTAAGTTTTACAGATTGGTGGTTAGACCATCTTTGCTATATGGGGTG
>DF357524.1:53410-77343 GCA_000787875.1 Solanum virginianum
CTCATAGGCAGAGAATTCCTTTTCCTTTAGAACATCTCCCAGATTTGACATAGGATTTGGGATTGCTTCTGAAGCAAGCTTGATGAGGCCACAATATGCCCCATACATTGCACCTATATTATATATGTGTGTGTGTATGTATATATATGTGTGTGTGTGTATATATATATATATACACACACATATCTATACATTTATATATGTGTGTGTGTGTGTGTGTGTGGGTGTATATATAGATTGGTTTGGTTTGGTGTTTAAAAAATCCGAACCAACCCGGACCATGTACACCCCTAGTTAAAGTCATTGGGTCTTTTGATTATTTTTTTTTAAAAAAAACAGAGAGTTTAAATGAAGGTATATATCCAAATATCTTGTATATTTTATAATTTTAAATATACTAAATGAAATTAAAATTAATTTTTTTTCCAAAAAAACTAAAGAGACTAAATTTAGTATCAGCATCAATGTTAAAACCCTCCGTCAATTTCATAATTTCCCTTTTTCTGGGGTTTGCCGGTGAATTTCCGGCATCATCTCTGACTACCATCGGCGCATTTTCTCGCGGTTTGACGGCGAATTTCCGGCATCATCTCTGACTACCATCGGCGCATTTTTCCACGGTTTGCCGGCGAATTTCCGGCATCATCTCTGCCTAGTAAGTAAAATCGACAGTTGCTTCTCCATTATTCTCCACACTTAGTTGACAATTACTTTCTTAATTTTTAAACTGAAACATATTTTCACTGGCATGTGAGCAAGTTAGAGATTTTAGGAATGTGAATTATTTTATTGGGGATTCCTTGATGCTGCTTTTAACTGTCGATGAACAATGCTACCGGTAGCAGCGGTCATTCACCTCACTTTCCTTGAGATTTCATTTAGTGGTCATGCTAGAGACATAAACCTTGGATAATAATGCTTGTGTAATGTATCTGAAGCCAATAACCTGAGTTTATGTACCATGCTGCAGAGCTCAGCAGAGATGGATTTCTTCTCTGAATACTATTTTGATTGAAAAGTTTGTTAATTGACATCAACTCATTCATATGTAAGTAGGAATCCGCTTATGTTAAGTAATTTCTCACTTATGGATCAAGGAATACTTGTGTGGATCCATAAATAAAGACCACATATTTTATTAAGTGTCATATAATTGTATAATGGAGCAACAATTTTAAGCCTAAGAAAGTGTTTGAGACAAATTTGATCCAATAGGTGAAAGAAGGGCAATTTTGAGCGATTTTTGATATGTTAAGTTCATTTTGATCCAATAGGTGGAAAGAGGACAAAATTTGATGAATAAAGGAGTACATTTTTTAGCGATTCCTAATGTTGATGACATTTTTACTACTATTAAATCACATATTTAAAATGCAGCCGATAAATAATTTTATATGTATTATTTTTGATGAATTATTGATAGATTTGAGATGGAGAGTATTGTTAAAAAGTATCAGCAGAGATTCAGGAAGGTGAAGGAAGAGATGGAAAAGTGGAATGAGTTACAGTCTCGATTGATTTCTCAGTTCGCCAATGCTTCTTCCATCATTCAGAGGTTACAGGTACTTCCCTAGTTTTTTACCATGTTCCAATGGCTGCCTCTAACAGTATATGGCTTTTCATATAGCTTTTTCCCTCTCATAAAGGAGTACATTTTCATGCAGATTCTTCAGGATTCCAAGAATTATGGTGTCTTGCGATGTGTTGAAGGTGTTCAAGAAGCTGTCTTGCTTAAACAAATAAATTCTCTACAAACTATCTTGCTTTCAATGAATGAAACTCTGTAGGTTTTTTTTGGTCTCTCTATCCGGTGGTTCTTAATTATGTCAATAAAAGGTCTATTATGTTAAACTACGGTTTTTTTTTGTCAATTTTGAATCTTCTTTGCTTTTTCTTTTTTTTTTTGTAATTGATTATGCTAGCAAAAGTAGCATCATCTTCCTTCTTTATGACTTCCCTTAACTCTATGGGAAATTTATTATTATTATTATTTTAAATGTCATAAAGCGAAGGTGAATTGCCTCAGCAGGTTTCTGTACATTAACTTCTTCGAGCTAGAAGTTGATTATCAACTAAGAGGGAACTTTTTTTCTCATATTTCTGTTTGTCTAAAATCTAGGGAAAAATTTCATTCTGTTGTATTGTCCCTTGAGAAGATGGTTCGTGATGGTAGACACCTCGTAAAAGGGGGATCCGTTCAGATTACTGTGAAACAGCTGCAGCAACGTGTTGGGATAAAACCAAGAATTGCTGATTGTTTGGATGGGCTAAACCTTCTTTCTGAGATGCATCAATCAGAGTATGCATATTGAAGAATATGTATATATTATTCATGTTTCTCTTAAATGAGAAAGTTGTCTTTTAGTACTAATAGATTCCACTATTGAGCCTTTTTAGCCTTGAATATGTTGTTTTTCAAGTAGTATTTGTGCTCTTGTCATTTTTTTTTCTCCTTCCTCTCTTTGCTTTTTCTTTACTTTAGCTGCTCTCTTTCTTTCTTCATAAAGATTAGATAATCATATAATTATCCCTAGTGAAAAAAGAAGAAAAAAGGCTAGATAATATGCAATCCACTAGTGAAAATGATTCACTTTTTGCAACAGGAGCTTTTCCCTTCTCTAGATTTAGCTGTGCTATTTGCTATGGTAGTTCAATACGAACAAATTTTTTGTTTGAAATCAAGTTACTTCTTTCTTCTCTATCTCCCCCCACCTCCAGTTAATTTGATATAATTATCCTTTGCTATAGTAACTAGTTCTAATCCTTGGATATTTTTGATATGCATCAAATGTTTTACGTTACTGATTCCCTCAGTATATTTTTTCAGGTACCGTCTGAAATTATCGGTCATATCAGCAATTTCAGCAGTTGCCTTGAAACCCAGGTATGATGTGACAGTTTTTCTGCCAGTTATTTCTTCTCCAGATGTCACTGGCAGAGCTAGGGGCTTATCCTGTTCTCTTTTGTCTTGATCCTTTGTTTCTGAGTAAAAAAATCAAGCTCGTGTTGGTTTGGTTCCCCGAGAAAATGTTTGAATAATACCAACTGATGGAAAAGAAGCAACTACTCTTATCTGGTGATGTCATTTTTTGTTTCAAGTGTAATTTAACTATTAAATAGACCTCACACTAAGGAAACAGCTCCCTAAGTTAATATTGCAGCATAACAATCTGCTTTGTCTGAATCAGTGCACTTCTTTTTTTCTTTTTAGGGGATCAAGTAAAAGGATTCATTGATAATAGTCAAGGCCAACTTGGCCTTATTCAATTGGTAAACCAAAAAGAGGAAATATCTACAAAATATGATTCTTTCAAAATACACTCAATACTCTATACAAATGGGAACTACATGGGTGCACCAAAAGAAAATAAGGGATTGGAGACTACTACTCAATTGAGGAAGCTCATTTCCAGCCGTTCAAAAGCTCTTCTATTTTTCGCTTTCTAAATGATCCACATTAAAACAAGAGGATTGACATTCCAAGCCTTGTGCCAGTGCACCAGTGATATGCAGGTCTTGGTTATTTCTAAAAGTTTCATGAATTATTCCCTGAAGTTTTATGGTTATACTGGTCGTCAAGCTTTTATTTACACAAGATTTTTTCATTCTTTCATGAGATTTCATGTAATGTCAGTACTTATTGTATAAATAATCCATAGAAAGATTGAATAAAATAGTCAATGAATTTGTAGAATTACTTGCTAGGAGTGATAAGATTAGGAATGAGACTATTCGGGAGAAGCTAGAGGTGGCTCCTGTGGTTGATAAAATGAGGGAAGCGAGACTGCGATGGTATGGACATGTGCAGAGGAGGAGTACCGATGCTCCTGTTAGGAGGTGCGAGAGGCTGGTTTTTGGAGCTACACGGAGGGGTAGAGGTAGACCGAAGAAGTTTTGGGGGGGAGGTGATCAGACATGATATGGCGAAACTTGATCTCACTGAGGACATGACCTTAGATAGAAAGGAGTGGAGGTCGTTAATTAGAGTAGCAGGCTAATTGGTTGGTAGGGTTAGGTGGATTTCTGGCATTGGGGTATAGTAGATTAGCAGGAGTAGTCGTGTTTATATCATGTTTGTTACTATATGTCGTATGCGTGTTAATTTTACTGTATTTACATATTGTTATTTGCTTTTCGATATTAGTTGTTCTTTCTATTCCCTTTATTTTCTTGTTGTCATATCTAGTTTATTATGCTTATGGGTTTTTGAGACGAGGGTTCCCAGGAAATAGTCTGTCTACTTCTATGAGGTAGTGGTAAGGTCTGCATACATTCCACCCTCCTCAGACCCCACTTGTGGGATTCCACTGGATATGTTGTTGTTATACTTGAGAAAGGCAATCTTAGCTTTTTCCAAAAGTACTGGGGGTATTCAGGGATTTCATCCTACTTTTGTCATTAGGTTGAGTTTCTCTCACTTTCAAAAAAAATTTTGCACCTATGACTTTCCTGCAGTGCAACTGATGATTTAGGTGCGCTTCAGCAACTGTTGGTTGATCAACCTAACATCCCCAAAGAGGAAGGTGAGTAAAAATCGATGTATTAAATGAATTTAAGTGACTTGTTAATCCAAATGGCATATGATGTCAGTTTGAATCTCTGCAAATCCCATTGTGAATGAAAGTATTCATCTTTGTTCATCCAAAAATCAACTACTCTATAAAAGTAGTGTCGGTATGAATCGAACAGTCAATCAGACAGTTTGTCAGCAACTTCTTTAAGGTTGCAATTATTCTTTCCTGTGAAATGAACATTTTGTTGCCAGAAACTGTTATAGCATGCAGTTTTAACTACGCAAGTTTATGAAGAGAAGAATTCAAAATGTATTTTGGCTTTGTAAATATTTGAGTATGACACGAGTTAATGATTTCTGTCAAACATGATTTTTGGACGACTTGAAATTAGAAAGCATACATTCTTTTGGTTTGGCCTAAAATAAAGATATGGTTGTTGACTTGCTAATGCATTGACAGCTTGTTATGAAAGGAAAAAAAAGCTACATATTGCTTTTTACTCCTGGATTACCTGATATACAGTCAATTAGCAGGCTCATGAGTTAACTTAAGAGATCATAGCTATTTACTTGTGTCAAAGCTATGAATTTCACCGTTCCAGTTTCAGATATGTAGTTTTATGTGATTCCTCTTCTTTTTCCTTTTCTAGTTAGGTATTAAGGCAGCTGTAAGATTTTGCTAGAGCAGAAGCTTTTAGCGTCAAAAATGTTGTTATTGAACCCAAACTCCTACATTCTGATTGTTTCTCTTCTGCAGTACAACTCATTTTTGATATCATATTTGCTGAAGAGATGGCTTGATGTCTTCTAGCATGGATGTTTGGAGTACGAAATTCACAAAAGGGGATTTAAAAAGAAAAATCTTATGCCAAGGAGATTCAGAAAGCTTTTATCACAAAAGCATCATTGGAGTTTTGCTGTTGAGTGATGGGAATTTGGAGTTTACAAAGGCAATTGGGTGTGAATTTGACCTCAGTGATCATTGGAGTTCTGCTGTTGGACTTGATGTTATACTATGTTGTTGGACTTGATGTTATACTATGTGTAATGATTCCATGTTCATGTTGATACATGTATATAGCCTGTTTACTTCACTTATTTCTGTTGGATTCCATGTTCATGTTGATGCATGTATATAGCCTGTTCACTTTTCTTTCTTTTACTTACTATTCGATCATGAAAAAGACTATCGTATCCACATTAAGATGACAGAATTCGAAATGTATCGTCTTTTATATCCATATTCATACTATAGTCAAAGAGTGAAGGTCACTAGAAATGTTTGAATTTTTTGCAGTCCTTCGTTGCGGAAAGAAGTCATTAAATATGGACTTGGAAAGACTCCTAAATCTTTCTTAATTTTTAAAATAAGGACTTCTACTTCTTTCTTATTTGAATCAATAAAATATCCTACTCAAAATAAGTGAAAAGACGATTTTGTTTAGAGCGAAGTTTTTTAATGAAAGGCAAAAAGTGCAAATAATATTATTAATAACATTAAAAAAAAAAAAAAAAAAGTTTTTTTTTGTTTAGAGCGAAGTTTTTTAATGAAAGGCAAAAAGTGCAAATAATATTATTAATAACATTCACACTTTTAATATAGGATAGATAAATATATAGTTAAATAGATAGACATATTACTACTTATATATGAGAAATTAATTCAGTAGCTTTCGGTAGTAGCTGCTTGCTTGAGTAGTTTCTGGTTGTCCTGCTTGCTTTAGTTGCTTGCTTCTTCACTTTTATTATGTCGGATTAATAAAAAATATTTCGTGGACTTTTTAATTTAATTTTTTCAAGGCAGCTGCGTATTGAGTGTCTGCTTCAATTGCTTCATAATATTTATTTAGCTACTTCAATTACAATTTTACAATAATTTTTGAAATATAAATTAAAAAATCTATCGATGTTGCATAAATTGAGATTAAAAATAATTTACATTGGCTGCTTGCTTGAGCAGCTTTTGGTGAGCCAATAAAAAATAATTTGTGAGGGGTTTTTAGCAGCTTCTGGTGAGCCCAAAAAAATAATTTGTGGGTTTTTTAATTTAATCTTTTCAGAGTAATTGTGTTGACATATCTGCTTCTACGACTTCATAATATTTCTTTAACTGTTTCAACTATAATTTTACAATATCTTCTAAAATACATAGAAAAAATCTATCAATATCATATAAATTGAGATTAAAAATAATTTATACTAGCACGGGCTTTCGCCACTAGTATATATATGGTTGTTCGGCAATGTTTACGTATAATTACGAATTTACCATTGCATCCAAAAAAAAAAAATCCACAATATAGAAAACGCCCCCCTCAGCCGAAATCAGAAAACCCTACGTTCACAATAAATTGAAATCGGGAAGAAGAAGAAGAAGAAAGCAAGAGAAACATGGCGGAGCATTTGGCTTCTATATTCGGTACAGAGAAAGACAGAGTGAATTGTCCTTTCTACTTCAAGATCGGTGCTTGTCGGCATGGTGACCGCTGTTCCAGGCTTCACACAAAGCCTAGCATCAGTCCGACCTTAGTTCTGTCTAATATGTACCAGCGACCTGATATGATCACCCCTGGTGTTGATCCTCAAGGCCAGCCCCTTGATCCTCGCCAGATCCAGCGACACTTCGAGGTATATATATGTATATGTCTGTGTATATGGATGTATGTTGTTATATCGAGTGGTGAAGCTAGGATTTTCAATTTTTTGGTTTCGGAGTGTTTGGAGGAAGCTCAAAAGCTAGCTCAGACACGAGAAATTGAAGATTTGGTTATATGTAGAAATCATTGAATTGTTATTTAATTGATTAATTTAAGAATGATTGAATTCTTTTTGCGTGGATTTATGTTTGTGTTACCTGGTTATTGAAATTGGAATCTTTCTGCGAATTCATGTTTAAGAGAATAATTATATAGATGTGTAAGTTTAGAAGTCCATTGAACTTCTTAAGATTTGACACTAAACATAAGAAGTCTTTCCGAAAGCCTCATATAATCGACCATACCACTTTCTGTTTCCATCTGCTGTTAAAACTTAGAACAGTGAAAACCCGGAAAACAGTGTGTTCAAACCTTTAAGCCCATCTCTTATGTTTGTGTTCTGATTGGGGGTTTTGGTGCTGTGATGTTATTTAGACGACTGGTGTCCTTGTGTTTAGCTTCTGTTTCTAGCTGTGGTGACATCTTTTAGAGGAAATTTGAGGTTTGTTTTCCGTATAGGTTATTTGTTTTTGAAGTTTCTAATAGGCATCCTGAATAAAAGTAGGTTGATTTGTCATCCTGTGTTTTTCTTGATTTCGTGGGTATGAAATATGTGTGATCGCCATTAAACATGCAGGACTTCTATGAAGATTTGTTTGAAGAGCTTAGCAAGTATGGAGAGATTGAAAACCTTAACATCTGCGATAATTTAGCTGACCACATGGTATGTCCACTTCTCTGACATGAACTTTGCTAGAGTGATATGTTCTCATCTGACCATCTGAGTGATATTGTCCCTCTTTCTGTAGGTTGGTAATGTTTATGGAGGAAGACCATGCTGCAAGTGCTCTTCAGAATCTTACTGGAAGATTTTATGCAGGTTAGTTCTACTTATTTTGGTTGAATGATGTTGATCTTTAGTTTGATTGTGTTAGCAGTTGGTTTTAATATGGTTTTTCTGGTCGACTTTGGTGCTTCTGTGGAAAATGACCCAAGGAACTCAGTGTGTATCTTATATAAGATCAATATAGGTGGTTTTATGGTTATATGCAATTGACCTGTAGTGTATCTCTAGTCTCTACTAGACAGTTATCTTTCAGCTCTTTCACCGCCTTCAATTTCTGGAGATTATGTACAATATTATGCTGCTTGTTGCACTTGTCAGTGTGTTTTGCCCATGCTGGTATGTTAAAGACACCATTATTTCAGTCTTTAGACATATATATCCCAAATCAGGTTCCAAGAATATTGGGTTTTGGACATGGAATATCTTATTTTTCATGGAGCATAGTTTATTCCATTGCTGATGCTATTATTTATAATGGATAGGAACAAATGAAATCTTTTTTTTTTTGGTTATATACTTTTGTTTCTTTTTGGACCTAAAACTCAAACTCATGGCTGACAATAATGAAATTTGAAAATTCTTTAGGACGTCCAATCATTGTCGACTTCTCCCCAGTGACTGATTTCCGGGAAGCCACTTGTAGGCAGTATGAGGAAAATGTATGTAACCGAGGCGGCTACTGCAACTTCATGCATCTGAAAAAGATAAGCAGGTTCTTATCTCCCTATCCCTCCTCTACCACTCCCATCACGCAGATCCCAACTCTCTGTTCTTTTGACCTCGCTAATCTTGGTTTCTGGTGCTGATGCATTTGTGTTTTTTCTTTTTTTTGGTTGAAGGGAGTTGAGGCGGCAATTGTTTGGGAAGAGTAGTAGGCGAAGACGCAGCCATAGCAGAAGCCGAAGTCCGCGTGGTAATCGCAATTATGAAGAGCGCCCACAGGGAGGCCGTGGTTCTGGTAGAAGAGGAGGTGATGATCGCTACCATGACAGAGGGAGGAGGCCTAGAAGCAGAAGTCCTGGACGTAGGAGTGGTCACAGCCGAAGTCCTGGGGGAAGGAGAAATAGAAGTCCAGGTAGGGAAGGAAGTGAGGAGCGACGAGCAAAGATTGAACAGTGGAACAGGGAAAGGGAAGAGGCAGGATCTGGGAGGAATCATGGGGGAGGGACACGTAGGGAAGATAGGGAAGGAAGTGCCGAGAGGAGGGCAAAGATTGAGCAATGGAATAGGGAGAAAGAAGAGGCAGAATCTGCTAAATACAACAATTTTGACGCTGGAAATGGCAGGAATGATGGTGGCAATCACTATGGAGAACAATTTGATGATTACCCGGAGCAGCAGTAGGTAGATAATGGAGGTGATGGCTGCTAATAGTAATTTTGCTGTGGTTAGTGGGTACTTCCATAATATTTATTTTTTCACCTGAATGTCTTTCAATCATAGTGGCACATTGCAGAAGTATAGCTCACTGTCCATTTTCCACTGTGCAGGGTGGAGTACAGGTCCACTGTCCTATGATTTTGAAAAAAGCACATCCCATCTATTGTCTTCTTTTTACCAAATTTAGAAGTACAGGACTATGTTTAACAGGGGTCATAGTGAGGCCTACTTAGAAACACTGCCATTTTTCCTTGCTCTGATGCATCCGTTGCTCGCACAGTGAAGCATGCAGTGCTCAACTTCTCTTCTTAATTTTTCCAGCTCAACTTACTCTCAATTTTTCCAATGTCCTTTTTCCTATCTCCTGTTGACAAATATTTATCTCTAATTTAGCGAGCAGCCAGCAGTAAAGCACATATTAATTGATAAAACATCTTTTAACTTTTGGGCCTCTTGTCAAATGATCTTTTCTCTCCTCGGTTTATTTTTCCTGAAAATGAAAGCATATTTAATCAAGTGATAAACACATCCCATCGAGAATTCTGTGCAGCCTCTTTGTTAGTTGTCTACAGTCTAGAGGCTTCTCTCTCTCTAGGATAAAGCATAGAGTTTGTCATTTTTATGAGATTAATGTTATCTATTCCAAGGTTTTGCAGGTTAAAAGGTTCCTGCTTTGCAGTGGTGGTGCCTACCTTTACATAGCAGCTTACAATGGTCTTGTATACAGGTTTTCTCTGCTGCAGAAGAGTCCACAGGTCTTTGAACATGCTAGGAATGACGAGAAGTGAAGGAACCAAGTCCATGGACCTATCAAGTTCTACTTTCTGTTTTGGAGTCTTACCATTTGTTAGGCATTACAGGTTTATATCCTTGAAGACAATTGTGTCATGTATAACTTTACTGGTCCGTCACCTGTTGGGTTGAGTTTATTCCAGTATTTAATCATGCTTACTCTCTGTTGTTTGGAGGTTTCTGTTGAAACAAATTGGCTGAAGAGTGCAGGATATTTGTGTGCTAGTTGCTCGACTTGCAGTCGTAGCTTCTTTTGCACTTCCTTTCTCTGCATTGCTGTAGCCATATTAATCATGTAGTTGTAATGATCACTGTATCTTCTCTTTCGTGTTATGTGATTATGACGTAATATTTTGCATTGGTGTGAGGTGGAAAGAAGGTTTTCGATAGAATTTGCACCCTGTGCCTACCACATTCTTGAAATTGCTAAAGTAAGCTAAGCTTCACATGATCCTGATGTGTTCAAGCTGAATTACACCTCCAAATCATCCTCCAATAAGTAACTGGGGAAACGAAGATTTTCTAAAGTAATTCTAATGAAAATTGATATAATCTAACATAGCTGTTAAATACTTTAGTATCTGTAAATGCTTTGTATATTTTCTTTGTTTGGTCTGAAAACTATCACTTAACCCTTTTCTTTAATGATTCGTCCCACGTCGAAAACGCACAGGAAAAAGTGAACAATATGCAGATATAAAATATGAACTGGGCTAACTGAGAAACATATTTACCTCTGACAGGGTCAACGGGCGATCAATAAAATTCATGGCCTAGGCTGGTGACTTCCATTGCACTTTGGAAGGGTGCAATCCTAAGGTCGGCCCAAGTGGCTGAGCCTACGTCATAATTTGTGGTAGAGGGGGCTTGCGTTCGCGCAACACCTGCTCAAAACTTAGTTGAAACATTTGGCCCAATTCATTTCTTTAGTCCAAGCATTTGGCCCAATTTATGTCTTTAGTCCAAATTTAAAAAATTCTTGCTAAATCACTTTCTAGTTATTGTAAACATTTTCAAGCAAAGCTTTTCACCTATCAAAATGCTTTTCTTTTTCGTGACAATAAATTATTGTTAGCAATGAGCATCATCATTAAAATTATAAACTTAGGCAAAAGAATTGACATCTCACCTAATAAATATTTTAATCTTAAATTCACAAGGACTTGAGTGTCAAAAAGTAATAGAAAAATGGTTTTGGGGGATAAAGAACACCATTTTTCATGTCACAAAGGAATTTCCATTTGGTTTATCACATTTCAATATAATTTTACAAATCAATTTGTGAAAAATAAAACGTACATGAATTTCACCTTTACTTTTACCAGGATAAAGAAGTTATTCCTAGATCAACGATTACAAAAGGATATAATTTTTTTAAAAAAATCTTATTCTAAAAGATGATAAAAGTAAATCAACGAAATTATAAATTATTTAATTTTTCTTGTCTTATTATAAATTAATTTTTAATGGAACCGATAATAATGGAACAATATAAAGATGATTTTGATTTTCTGCTCTCTTAACAACCCTATTGCTTTGAAAATATACTTTGTTTAACAATTCATATGAGTAATAAAATTGCCCTCATATTATTGGGACCACAAATTAAAATTTACATAAATTATTTTTTTTCTTATAACATTGACAACAATATTCTCTCCTTTTTATTTTAAATTTAAATATTTCATCAATAATACATCAAATAGCCATAATCAAAATTTAAAATTTTCAAATTAAAATATTACTAATAAAATTAATTAATATAAAAAATAAATTACTTTATTCAGAGATAGCTTGGTAGGTGTGGCAGAATAATTCCAATGTAGGTCTTGGGACCAGACGTTTATTGATCTTTCTTGTCAACCTTCCTCGTCTTTATCAATTCTTTCAAATTTTAACTATAGAAAAATGCTTTAAAAATTCACTTTTATTTATATATTTCCTCCTTTTCAATGACACATTTTGATTTGATACGATATTTAAGAATTTTTTTTAATTACTTATGATTTAAAATTATTATGAAATATTTATGTGGTTAAGAATCATTACATTAAGGATAAAAAGAAAAAATTTTCAGGTTAAATTATTTTCAATTAGAGTAAGGTGATTTTTTTTTCGGGAGAATGAACCAAAAAGAAAAGGATGCCACATAAAATACGACAGAGGAAGTAGTACTCTTTCTGTTCTATTTTAGTTGTCATAATTTTTATTTTTAAACTCAAACTATATAAATTATAATTAACATTTTAAGATATATTTTTTCACATATTGACATGAGAAAAATTGCAGTCGATAATACTTTTTTTATAATTTTTAAATATTAAAATTTTTATTTTAAAATATCAAATTACTTTAATTTAATTTAACTATAAAAATTAGTCAAATTAACTTTTAAAAAACTCAACACAATAAGTAAAATGAGATGAAAGAGCACTTTAGTAGTTTTATATTACTCGAGTCTGATAGATTTGATACACAGTATCTTTTTTAAAAACTAATTGTATTTTATTAATGATGTTTTGAATTTTAAACTTGAGTATTACTATTTTATAGAATTATTTAATACTAAGGATAGAATCAAAAAAGGTTCTAAAAAAATTATTCCAATTTACTTGTTTTGAATAAATATACTAATAAATTTATGAATAGTCACCCATGTAGGGGCGAAGCCAGCATACAATGAGGGAATTCATTCGTAGTTCCTTCAGTGAAAAACTATATTATTTATATAAGTTTTTTTTTATATATAATAGATATCAAACCCTTTTTGGCTAGTTCACGTGTTTATTTTTTAAAATTTTGAATCTCTTAATTAAAATTCTGACTCCATCACTGTAACCACGACGAAGTAAACACATTATATTACATTACATGAATTTTCTTTGGTACAATTTTCATATAAATAAATGCAAAATAAATAAATAAATATCATATAATTCTTTAAAATATTAAGAGTGACAAGTCCTTCCATTTTGTCAGATTCACCAAAGAGTAACACGAAAAGCGGTTGCACCAATAGTTTCCAAACAGTACTGAAGACCTGGCAATTACATCTAAATTCACCATAGAGGGGTTAATTTCAAAATATATATGATAAAAAGAAATTAATTTAAGATAAATATAATAATTTTTTATTTAAAAAATATATATTGACTATACGATATAACTTATTGAAAGACTCAGAAATTATACGTTGACTATGCAAACAACAACGTACTCAGTGAAAATTTCACAAGTAAGGTCTGGGGAGGAAAAATATACGCAAATCTTACCACTAGCTCATAGAGATGGAGAAGTTATTTCTGAATGACCCTCGTCTCAAAATCATCTCTAAAAGCAGAAAATACTAGATGTAGAACGACTAGAACGGACAACAAATGAAAGTATATAGTGACGAACAATAACAACACAATATATAACGACACGACTACTAAACTACTATAACTCAAAGTTTCTAACCTTCTACCCTAATACGTTGACTATAGTCTATACAATATAACTTAATTATACATGAAATATATATTTATTATACAAATGATGTACTCAAAAAATTAAATATAGTTTAACTATATATGAAGTATATAATGATGATTTAATCTCTGACAACTCAAAATCATCGCTAAACAATTCTAAAATTTAGATATGAAATTAGTCCTTGTGATCGGTGTTTAGAGTTTTTTGATATATAATTTGCTCGAAACTATTCATATTTTTGGTATGTCAATTTTTTTTAGAAAAAAATAAAGAAGATGACAAAGAAGAAGACGCAACAATAACATCTACAACAGTTAATGACGAAATTGAAAGAAAGACGAACAAGCATCTTTTAATGATGGAATTGAAGGAAGAAGAAGAAAAAGCAGTTATTAATGGCTAAATCAAAAGAAAGAAGAAGAAAAAAGAGGTCATTAATGGTTGAATTTAAAGGAAGAAGAAGAACATATTTAATAAATTTAAATTGGATTAATTTTAAAATAATATGAAAAATCAATGTAATTTGCCCTTCGACATAAGTCTAATTTTATTGGGCTATTTCATTTAATAGGCCCACTCCATTGGCTCAAGGTTCATAACGTATCAAATAATTTGACGCAGTGAGTCAAATGAAAACCCATAAAATAATATCATGTGCATAAGTGATGCGATATATCAAGTTAATATAAGAATCAATCAAAAGTCATCAAGTGTCTAAATTCAGAAATCAAAACATTAAATTTAGACTCAAAATAGTAATGCTTTGAAAAGACACAATTCATTTGGTGAAAATATCTTATTCTTCTTTAACTCCTTTTATACTTTTCCTCTTCGAACTTTGATAAATCAGAATAATATTTTATCAAAGATGTGAATCATTAGTTGAAAAGTATTGAACAAAATGGATTGCAAATTTTTTTTTCCACATGTTTTTAAAATTCCAAGTGTTACAATAAGCATATTAAAGTTGGACCAAATTATCAACCTCTTGGATCAAATGCTATGATGTTAACTCCATCATCATTTAAAATTTGTCAACCATTAATTATAAAATTGTATTAACAATCCATATAATAATTATCTAGTGAAAAATATTTTTCAATATTGAATTGATAAATTATTACCTAAAATTAATAATTAAAAAAATATTCAAAGAAATCATTTTGTAACAAAATATTAAGTAATAATTCACATCTAATATATATATAATAATTGTTAAATAAATACAAAGATCTTTAACTAAAAATATACTTTAAACCTCCACTCGTCAAGAAGACATTCATCTTTTTTTTTTTATAATAGTAATTCACAAATTTTTCTCATATAAAGAAATAATCTTCTTTGATCAAAATCCATAAGTATTTGTGGAATCAAAAAGCCTTCATTTTGATAATCAACAAATTAAAATAAAAAACTAATCCATATATCTTACCCTTCATTTACTTAATGTAAACATTTCATCATATAAATAAATTTCTACCCCCCAAAAATTATTTAACTCAAAAATAAAAGCAAGCATATAAGATAAGATTGCTTGAACTTTGGAAGTAACGAAAGTTTGGTATAAAAAGTGGGCCATTTTAGTCATCCGTCCATGTTCATTTTTACTTATTTATTTTAAGTTTTCATATGTCCTTAAAATAAATAAATATTATAATTTAAAATTTTAATAAATAAATAATTATGAGAGTAACTATAATAATAATTATCTAGTAAAATCTCAGGTTTAGAAAAGGTAAAATGTGCACAGACCTTACGACTACTTTAATTTTCAAAGTAAAATATAAGAAAATATTTTCTTTTGATATACTAAAACTGAAAATAAGATTATTCCCAAATTTTAATCTAACACAATTCATAATAATTGTGATAAGTTATGTAAAATTAGTTAATCAGAAATAATAAATGAAGATAATGATGCTTTCCACCAAGTTATTGTTCTTGATAATAACAAATTAAAGAAATTGATAAGGAGGACAATACGAATGGAAATTACTAATTATGATTACAATTTTATATAAAATGTTCTACTCCAAAATTAGCAAGTTTTATAGTACAAATTTAGAAAAGGCAAAAGTTTACATGCATTATTATTTGTTTGAATTTCTTACGTAAGTGTTTCTCAAAGAAGGTGTATGGAAAATATATCTTTAAAATAATTAAAGTTTTTGCAATGTGAGAAATTGAAAAAAAAAAGTATTGCCTAGTATCATCCTCTCTTTTTTTTCTTCTAAAGTTAGAAGTTTTCATACGAAATATTAGCTTTCTTATCAACGTTGCATGTGTTACGAGTTCTTCGCATAAAAGTATGGACTTTATTATTAACATTATATTTTAAGTTGCACGAACTCTTCACTTTCAATGTTGCACCTGTGTTGAATTCTCTAGAAATACACTACTTTTGGAGAATTCGACACTTACATGGTGACACTTTTGAAGAGTCCAAATTCGATATGCAGCTGATAACACTTTTGAAGAGTTCAAACCATATAGGTTACATGTGTTACTTGTTCTTCGCATAAAAGTATGAACTTTATTGTTGACGTTACATGTGTTACTTGTTCTTCGCATAAAAGTATGAACTTTATTATTGACGTTACATGTGTTACTTATTTTTTGCATAGATATATAGATTCTATTATTGATGTTACACACGTTTTTTTATCATTTACGTAAAAAGTAGAAAGAATTTTATCTTCAAAAGAATATGAAATAAAAAGAGTGAGATAACATATAAATTGTCCAAGATCTTCATCTCACTTAAACTTGTAGTATAATAGTAGCATGTTTGATCAAATTTCAGCAAGCTAAAAGTGATAATTTCTTTCTAAAATGTAAATTTATTTTAATTGTTTTGTTGTTTACTCGAGTTTTTGGGGAAAAATAGTGTCTTTTTATAGTGGTAAAATTTATTTTTAAAGTTGAAAAAAAAATCTTTTTTCCTCAAAAGTACTTTTGAATTTGAAACTTTCCAAATTTGAAGTGAATATTGAGAGGCTGTTTAGTGAAAAGAATTCTCAAATAATTGGAACAATTATCACACTAGTCGAATTGGAAGCTTACAGGAAAGGTTAAGCAAAAAATTAATCCGATACTCCCTCGGTCCCATTTTATTAGTACCTCTGACTTGGCACGATATTTAAGAAAAAAGAAAGACTTTTAAAACTTATGGTCTAAATTCATTCTTAGATATTTGTATGACCGAGAATCATTTCATTAAGGGTAAAAATGAGAATTTTAAAAGGTAAATTATTTTCAGTTAGAGTAAGGTGATATTCTTTTTGGGACGGACTAAAAAGAAAAGGATGTCACATAAAATGGAACAAAGGGAGTACTAATTTAGTATACGTGCTTTGCACGTGTGTGTATCAAATTATTACTCCCTTCGTCCCATTTTATGTGACATTCTTTGACTTGGTACTGTGTTTAAGAAAAAAAGAAGACTTTTGAAATTTGTGGTCTAAAATCATTCTTAGATATTTGTGTAGCTGAGAATCATTTCATTAAGGATAAAAAGAAAATTTTAAAAGGTAAATTTTCAATTTAAGTAAGGCAACATTTTTTTAAAACGGATAAAAAAGAAAATGATGGTACATAAAATGAACGAAGGAAATATTAGATTTGTCTTTAAAATTTTCTTAATAAAAATATTTTAAAGGATTGACCAAACAGACTATAAGATAAAATATCGCTTTTTGGTTAAGATATCACTAAAAAGTTAATGCGACAGTTAGAACAACAATAACAACAACAATCATTGCATTGTCCTTTTCAACTGAAATTTGAAAAATAAAATAAAAATTAAACCAATAAAATACTACCATTAAACATTAGTGGCCATCAAACTACCTAGAGAACCGGTTGCCTATACTCCTAAGTCATATCAATGGTTTACTATTGGCTTTTCCTGAGCATTAAAACTCCTTTTTTTTAAAAAAAATAATTCTCATATGGTGTTTGGATATATTTTTAGGTTTCGAATAATTTGAATTTGTTGAGATCTTTATTAAGGATAGAAAAATCAGATTCATTTACCACAATATTTATTGATGCCTAAAATTCGCTCTTATGCGAATTGAAATAATGATAGGTATGATAGATTAAATTCAAGGACAAAGGGTGAGTGTGGAGTTGAACTCGATGCCTTTAATTTAAACTCTATATTTATTTTAAAAATTTATTAGATATTTATGTTTTACTAATTTAAAATTTAATAATTTAAAAAAATAAAATATATATTATATCATAATAATAAAAGACAAAACTAACTAATAATTCAAAATTGATGGAAAAATATGATATGTAATAATGTTCAAATTCCAGAACAGAAAGCTTCCCATAAATTTGTAAAAGAGAATTTTGTCTTCGTCAATTAAACTATCTTTGTGATGATAAATATATTTCTTGTTCTTCATATAAAAAAAAGACAATTTTTTTAGATTCATTTTTATATAAATCATATAAAACATAAATATATATAAAAAAAACATAGAAAAAGGGTTAAAGAAATCATTCAATTACTTGACATCAGTAGACACGTTTCTTGTCATTCACACAAAAAACATGAATATTTATTTTGAAAAAATTATGATTAAATAAAAATAAAATATATAAATCATTCAAAATTTTCATTTATTTTTAGCATGCCGTACAAGACAAGATGTCACTTTTTGATTATAGACAGTGTGGTCAAGAAGATTGATGTGTCAGAATAACAATAATTCAATTAAAAAAAAGATTAAGAATATCTCTAATGTTCCAAAACTAGTTTAAATTTGCTCTTATTTTATTTAGTAGACCATAATTTGAACTTCTAAAAACACATCTTTAAGAATTTCAAGTTTTTCTAAATTTTAATTCGCAAAATTTCACTAGTATTTTATGTTTAAACAAAACATTAATTCCTAAATACTCTCTCTGTCCCATTTTATGTGGCATAATTTTTTTAACTAAAAATCAAAAACTATTTTGTTTACAAATATTGTCAGATTTATGTATATCCAAATTCTTTCTAGTTAGAAGTTTTATATTTATACTTCCTCTGTTCCATTGGCATCCTTTTCTTTTTGGTCTGTCCCAAAAAGAATGTTACCTTACTCTAATTAGCTCTGTCCATTCTATGTGACACTTTTTTCTTTTTTGGTCCGTCCCAAAATGAATGTCACCTTACTCTAATTGCAAAAAATCTGGATTTAAAATTTCCTTTTTACCCTTAATGAAATGAATCTCAACCACATAAATTTCTCAGAATGATTTGAGACCGCAAGTTTCAAAAGTCTTATTTTTTTCTTAAACACCGTGTCAAGTCAAAGGGTGCCACATAAAATAAGATAGAGGGAGTACTAGATATTGGAGTCTGTGCCAGCTCATAATATATGTTTTTTTTTATTTTGATTTATGTGACACTGATAGATTTTTTATGCATACATTTAAAATTTTTAAGTTGTTAATTATTGCTACTTATTACACATTTTATGTTATTTTCAAATAAGATATGTTACTTATTTTGTTCCACTTTATGCCGCGTATAAAAAATTTTGAGAGTCAATGAAAATTTGTATTTACTTTTTAAATATTTTAAATTGTTAATAGTTGAGTAGTTGGAGAAATGATTTATTAGGGATAATATTCTAAAATCAACCAGTCGAAGCAGGCACGTCAACAACAGCTGCCTTAAAAAAATTATTCGAGGTAATATTGTAAATTCATAGCTGAAGCAGCAGAAGAAATAATTAATAAAAATGACGCAGTAAAATCAAGTAGTTGAAGCAGACACGTTAATCGGCACCTACCTTTGAGAAAAAATAATTAATTATAGGCAATATCGTAAATTTATAGCTACAACAGCTTAAGAAATAATTAATAAAAATGACATAATAAAATAAAAAATCTACCTATTTAAACAAGTAGTTGAAGCAGACATGTCAATCATGTGTGGTTGTTCACTCTTATTAATAGTACTCCATCCGTCTCATATTATTTGAATTTTTAAGACTTTTTTCAAGGTTCAAAATATTTGAATTGTTCAAAGTTCAAGGTTCAAGGTAAATGTTTTTAAACTTTTTTCATATTTGCCCTTTCAATTATTGAACTTTTATATTTTCTAGGAGATAAATTACACTATGTATTTATGATTTTATAAAGGGCAATAGTGAAAAGTATGGTGTAAATTTTGTCTTTGAATACTTTTCTTAATACGTGTGTATTACTTCATAAATTCAATTATATTGAGATGGAAGGAGTAAAAGATAATACTCTCTCTGTTCCCTTTTATATATCATCCTTACTATAAATGTATGGTCCTTAGTATATGTCATTTCATAATACAAATGCATAAATTATACTTTTCTTCCTCTTTTACTCTTAATAGTTAATGACTTTAAAAATATATATTCTTTAACCAACTAAAAGAACTAAAAAAAATAATTATTGTATTAAATAAAAGTAAAATGATAAACTTACTTTTTTTCTTAATGTAAGTGTCATCTCAAAAGGTGACATGTAAAAGGGGACAGAGGGAGTAGTAAATAGTAAGTAAAGTAATATGCAAATGAGCAGATTTTCATATGTTTATGATCAAAATTTTATTCATACTAGGTACATGTCTTTAATTAAATAACTTATTTTAATAATCAACAAATTGAAGTAAAAAAATCGTGTTAAAATATACATAAGATATTATACTGTTGGTTTATTTTAATATATATATATATATATTTGATATGAATTGGAGTAATTTATAACTGAATAGTTTTTTTTTATTTTTTTTAAAAAGCGACCGAAAAGAAAGCGACAAAGGAAAAGAAAAGATTCTTTACGTGGGAAATGACGAAACTTTGGTTTTAAAATGGACCAATTATTTGTCTGTTTATGTAGTAAATAAAGTTAGGCTTTATTTACAGTC
Source organism: Solanum virginianum (assembly GCA_000787875.1). Lineage (NCBI taxonomy): Eukaryota > Viridiplantae > Streptophyta > Magnoliopsida > Solanales > Solanaceae > Solanum > Solanum virginianum. The sequence continues at coordinate 74,017 of DF357524.1, forward strand.
AGTCCATTTAATTTATTACTAAAATATTTTCTTTAAATATTTGAATTAAATTCTATTTCAGTAGAATAATTCTTCTCCTAATAAAATATTTTGATTAAGAACCTATTTGGATTGACTTATTTTAAATGTTTTTATGTCAAAATAGCTTTTAAATATTTTTTGAGTGTTTGGGTAAATTAAAAATTTTTTTATAAACACTTATTTTTAAACCAAAATGACCAAAATAAGTCCGAAGTTATAAACTAGGATTCCTAACTTATAGCTTTTGGCTTATAAGTTAAAAGCAATAAGCTCATTCAAACATACTCTAAATATTTATGTGTTTTCATTTCCCTATTAATAAGTTAACTATATAAATATATATATTTTTAATTTATATGCATCTGTTTCAATAAATCATAAATTTACATGTCATTTTTACTTATGTTTGATACATATAATTAAAGGAGATATCAATCGCCGATAAGATTTTGCGCATTGTATCGAATTAAATTACATGTCCCGCCGCTTGTGGAGGTCCCTATCAATTCATTTGAGTTTCGGTCTTGCGATCGCACTCCCTAGGCAGAGAATTTTACGCGTTAGCTGGGCCCCTAATCCACGTAGATCAAGGGCGAACACTCATCATTTACAGTATGGAGTATTAGATATCCTCCAAACTCACAGAGTTATTGAGTCTGACTCAAGCAAGAAAGTGAAAGGCGTGGCAAGAGCGCTAGCTCGACTCGCGAACAATCAACAAGTGAAGGATCAATCCTTTTGTGCCATTCCTGTAACGAGACTGATACTTGGCGGTTCATGGGTAACATATAAATTAAAGTTGCCCATATTTTATATAATTAATTTAATAATTTAGTAGACAAATAAAAACACACGTAAAAGTTCTTACAAAATTTAAATAAAAGTGCCTAATTAAAACGTGTTATTAGGAATTGAAATATGCAATCAAAACATAATTTAATTCGAATTTTTAAATAAAATATCTTGACAAATTTAAAAGACCAATTACATATTAACGGTGGAAAGAATGGATAGTAAAGGGTAGTTTTTCTTGTGTGGTGAGGAATTTTTCTAAGGTTACATCCGAACTAATTAAGCTCGTTTAATTATAATTGTATAAATAAATTAGTTTAATGTTTAACACTAATAATAAATGATGATAATGATATTTTCCAGCAAGATTTTGATAATAACAAAAGAAATTGATAAGAAGGGCAATACGGAAGGAAATTACTGATATAATAACAGTTTTATATATAATTTTTAACTCCAAAAATAGCAAGTGTTTTTGGTGTATAATCTTCATCTTCGTAGACTTTATCAAAAAAAAATGTGTTTCTCTTTTATACGCTTTCCAAAATAATATTTATTAGAATGAATTTGATTACTTTTAGTATTATAAATATTTTAAAATATATTTATTTGGTTCACTTTTCTTTATCATGTTTTACTTGTGAAAGTCAGTATAACATTGAATTAGATTGAGTTAATGTTTCAGATTTAAGATTCAGATACTTGAAAACAATATAAAAAAATTATAAATTGCAATCATTCATAATAATATTTTTAAAATATATTATATAATATTAGTTAAAGTTGTGAATTTCAAAAAGTCAAACATGACAAGTAAGTAAATGAATACTTTAACTAATGTTTTAAAATATATATATTTTTTAAATAGTATAATGAATGATTACAATTTATAATTATTTTTAATATGAGCTCGATTAAATCTAATAATTTTGGTTCAAATTTTATATTTATCTTAAAAATTCATTGAATATTTACAGATTAATAATTTAAAACTCAATAAATTTCAAAAATAGAATACAAAACTAAAAAAATTAAATCTTTAACTTTGCCTCTAATGAATTCCAGTGTTAGCACAAATAACAACTGAAGATTATGAAATGTTAAAACAAATTTTTAATTACGACAAATAAAGATAATGATGACTCGTACTGATGAAAATTTGACTCCACGTATCTTAATACTCGCTCAATTTGAAGTATTCCCAGCTTTGAAATTTTTAATTTTTCAAATTAACATTGGCTCCTTCTTTAAATACCATTTGAGCAAGTATGAAATTTAAAAATACATCTATACAAGAAACAATAAAAGACAAAATTAAGTAATTATTCAAAAATTAGTTTCATGGGAAAATATGATGTGAATAATAGTTATATTCCAAATTCAAAACAACAAGCTTCACATAAAATTGCAAAAGAAATTCATCTTCGTCTTTATAAATATGGTCAATTATTGACAAATAAATCTATCGACGATAAAAATTTCAGTAAAAATTTTATATGAATAACGAATTGCATGAATGCTTTAGCCTTCAAAAAAGTGGTGCGAAAAAATATCTTTAAAAAATATATCACTAAATGAGAAATAAAAAGAACTTATAAATTGTTAAATGTTATTTCATCCATCCCAACTTAGATGTCATGATAAAGTTTAGCTCAATTCGTAAGAAAAAATTAATTACAAGTGGTGTTTGATTAATATACCCCTTATAAATAATAAAATTATTATCTATATATCTATCTCTTAATTCTAGAATAATTAATGCTAAGAACAAAGTTGAAAAAAATAATTAATTTTCTGTTAATTATTTAAATTGACAACTATTTTAAGAATATATAACAATTAAAAATTGAGACGGAGAGAATACCATTTTCTTATTATGTCAAAAGTTGAACATGAAATACTTTCATGTAAACAACATTTACATTTTGTCCTTATAAAATTATTGAATTTATAAATCATCAAATGTTATCATCTTCTTCTTAGGTCAAACGTTATTAGGAAATATTGATTGTCTTACTAACGATATGCACGTTTCTTGTCCTTCTAATAAAAACTAGGAGAATTGATTTTTTTATTAACGTTATGTATAATTTTTATTCTTCATCTATAAAATTTACATATTTTTTTTTAAAATTTTCATCTCAATTCAACTTATAATATAAAACAAGATGTCATTTTTTGATCAATGATGACTTCAGTTAGAATAACAATAATAATGATTATGCTATCAATTTTATTAAAACGAACGATTAAAATACTATCATCATATTCCCTCAAACTAACATAAGCCTTGAGAAATGGAGCATAGGTTAACCCTATGAATCTTTATTCTTTTAAGGGAGAAGATTAAAAAGGTTTCTTGCAACATTCTAGATATTGTATTTCAAACACAAGATTAACCTCTAATTCATTTAAATTAAGCCTTCATAATATAATTATAGCATAACTATTAGTACATGTTTATGACAAATTTAATGACTTTTTGTTCTATATATCGATTTTAAAAATGTGATC